>CM033643.1:171644679-171695614 GCA_019512145.1 Engystomops pustulosus
CTTTTTTTTTCACTTGAAACCTTTTTCTGTGCTGCCTTTTCATCATTTATTACTTGGAGGATCTTTTTTTGCCAGGATCCATTACGGCTTTGCACATTGTTACATTTTTACAATTTTTTACCTGGATGATAGCTGCGCTGCTTGGACTTTTCTTTTTTATATATATATCTATATATGTAGATATATAGATCGATAGGATATGCAAAGATATGAGGTAAAAAGATATATAGGTAGATAGGAAATGGATAGCTCTGGTGTCATTGGTCAGCAGCAGGTGCTTGTGATGAGGTAACAGGAGGCAGATCCCGCTCCTCCATCTTGCTCATTGTAGTTTTTTTTATTGCTGGAAACCCTGGTTGCTATGAGCAATAAAAGGTGCTAAATGAGGACCGAGGGGGAAAATACTTTGAGGAATGAATCCCAGTGACACCTGGAGAGGAATTATGTATTTTAGTTTTTTTTGCTCAGAATGACAGTTACACTTTAAGGTTTTGATGTGCTGCCACCTACCGTTTGGCAGGATTTCAGAAGTTACAGTAGCAATTGTATATGTTTACTAGAGTCTTTGAAGGCCATTTGATTAATGAATCCATATGCAGAATGAAATGTAAAATTCATTGACATATATCAGACAGCCTTAGCGTTTAAGCAATTACTAATTTTAATGGTCACAGTGTCTTATGACAGAGGTGACAATACCATAGTTAGTGGCTTTCTCTGTGTCAGTGAAACTTTATAAAATAAAACTTTACAATTCAGAGAGTTCCCTTTGCAGAACTCCTTCTAGGCAGAGCATGGCATATCACAGGATAAAGACACTGTGAACAAAGACCCAGGAGTCACTTTCTTTTGTATGTTTAATTTCCTGGTATTGTGAAGCTCTTAAAATTAGATGCCAAAAATTTCTGGCAGTGGAACACAGAATTAGTTTCTTTATATATGAAAATAATGTAATGGAGTATAATACCATAATATATTTCTTGGCTTCATTTACCTAAAATTGAGAGCTACTGCTTGAATTATTCGACCCCTGCTGTAAAGGAACAAAGGATTTCACTGATCAAACATTACTTAGCACATGAAAACAAATCTTCCTATATAATTTAAAACAGGGTAAGATAGATAGACATTGATGAACAAAGGGTAACAATGTTTTGAATATTTGACTTCCAGGCTCCATATCTGACCTTCTGCTATAGCTGTGAACAGGAGACTGCCATCATTTTATAGAAAATCATTCATAAATTTGACTTGCAACGATTGCAGATATGCTTATTTATGTAATTTACTTTCATGTTGCATTTTTGCTGTTTTGCTCCTGGTGGTGGAAAAATATTTTGCTACTTGTATACTACAAATTACAGCCTGTTCTCGCATTCCATAATAGCTCACTGTGTTATAAGAGAAAGATCACCAGCTCAAATCAAGGATCAGCCATGAAGAAAATGTTAAGTTAAGACTGCAACGGTTATTTTGAATAAACGCTGCTCACAAAATAGTTGAACTTTTAACACTAAAACATGCGAGATCAAAAGAATTGATGGCACACGCTCGATTCCAAGGCAAATTCTTTATTACAATATGACATGCAGGGGACGTGTCATGCCACAGAGATGGCCTGTTTCTCGCTCACCGCTCTTTTACAGACTTGTGACATCAGGGGTGGCTTGCTCTATTAAGTATCTAGTAACATAAAAACAACCAAAATTGTTAATCCCCTACACCCAAAGATGTATTTAAAAACACATAACAAGACCTCTGCAACGATATCTCCCCTGCACAATGGAAACAGTAATTTAGCTACCTATCTAGATAGCATATTTGCTGCCTGAGGCGAATATTAAAATGCTGCCCCCCCCCGCTCCCTGTTAAGTAAATCCTTAAACTTTACTAACAATTAACAATCCTACAGACAGCTCCCTGACACTGTGTGACTGACTACAGGATCTGAGAGGCATTAGTGGCATCTAGTACCTTATAGCTGACAATCTCTTCCATCAGGAGGACTTTATTCCGGGTTCTCCAATCCATGACGTATCACTGCTGAATTCACGGGCAGATATCTTCAGCTCCATGCAGCATCTCCACCCGGCGACCCTAAAAATACCACAGTCACTTACAGTATGAAGTCTCCTGGATAACAACACTGCGCTCCTAAATAATATATACCCCTCACAGCACAACTGACCGCACTCTCCCCACATATAACACATCCCTTCATTATCCCTGCTCTCATATATTTAAAGGCCTCGTTATTCACCACCCAATTAAATTATATACAGCTCCCATATACAGATCCCCTACAGCTTAAATAAAATCTTGCCCCACATATACAGCCCCCCCAGCTTAGTAATATACTGTATCCCATATACAGCCCCCAGCTTAGTAATATACTGTACTCCATATACAGCCCCCAGCTTAGTAATATACTGTACCCCATATACATCCCCCCAGCTTAGTAATATACTATATCGCATATACAGCCCCCCAGCTTAGTAATATACTGTATCCCATATACAGCCCCCAGCTTAGTAATATACTGTATCCCATATACAGCCCCCAGCTTAGTAATATACTGTATCCCATATACATCCCCCCAGCTTAATGATATATAATATATAGCATCGCCCCAGCTTAGTAATATACTGATCCCATATACAGCCCACCCCAGCTTAGTAATATACTGAATCCCATATACATCCCCCCAGCCGTACAGGAATCTCATAAAAGTACTCTTTAATGTGTGTAGTCCGCCAATAGACGAATTGTGTGCGTTGTATAATAAAAACTTTATACTCCTTTTTCAATATAGTTCTGGGGTCACAGAGGTGCATGGGTCCTAGTTTATGGAAAGTAACCCAGAGTGTGTAGAATAACAAGCTATGTGCACCTGTTTGTGACCATGGTCAGATTCTGTACCTGAATAAACATGGAGCTTGTTCCAAAGAAATACAGCAAGCAGAGATCTCTAAAGATGTAAAGATATGATACAGAAGTCTATTGGCAAAAAATTGTATACTATTTCATTAGTCCAAACAGATGACATTTATTTGGACTAAAATGCCCCCCGAATAAACCCCTGTACAGCCCTCTAGGGTAAACGTGAAGAATCTCTACTACTTTGAAAATTCAATCATTATGAACCCTAAACATACCTTACAGAGGCCCCCCGCCAAGTTGAAGCCTGTTTTTTAAAGCTGATGCTGGGAGGTTGTCGTTGTTAGGACCACAAAGAGGAAAGAGGGAGCGGAAGATGTAAAGGAGGAGAGCATATGGCCAGGTTCATTCCAAAAAGACGATTTTTTAGTTTTTTTATGCCCAGGCACAAGGCGCTCGGGCGACTTGGTCGCTAACATAATGTATTTCACGGACGTAACCGCGCCTCGAGTGCTTGGAGATTTCTCCCCCTCCCGACCGGAGCCGTTGACGGCCACTGATCTCTCAGGATCACTGCGCTTGCGCAACATCATCTTCAATGCACAGGTAACCCAACAGCAAAAGGACCGATTATAGCATTATTGATGCCTGAGGCTAATATGTTATTAAAATGCTGCCCCCCCCCGCCCCGCCTCACCTGTTATAGTAAACCTTTAAACTTTGCACTAACAATTACAACACCCTACAAGACCAGCTCCCTGACAACTGTGGAGCTGATACAGCTTGAGAGGAAAATATGATTAGTGACATACTAGTACCTTTAGATTGCACATATATTACTTCCAATCAGGGAGGCGGTTATTCCGGGTTCTCCAATCCATGGACGTATCACAGGCTGAGGTTCAACACGGCACGGAATCTTCAGACTACGTGCAGAATGTCACCCCCGGCGTCCCTCAAAATACCAAAGTCACTTAAAGTATGAAGTCTACTGGATACAACCTGCACGCTCCTAATTATATATACCCCTCACAACACAAACTGACAGACGCACCTCCCCAAATATAACACACCCTTCATTATCCCTCTATCATATCATTTAAAGGCCTCGTATTCACCACCCAAGTAATTCTATACAGCTCCCTACAGATGCCCCTACAGCTTAAATAAAATTTGCCACACAATATACAGCCCCCGTCCAGCTTAGTAAATCTAATGTATCACCATTATATCGTCACCCTACACACGTCTTTAAGTAAATATTACTGTACTCTCCATGTATCATCCTGACCCCCAGTTCGTAGTATATACTGTATCCACAAATATACGGCGCGCACACTAGAACTGTAGAGATATACTGTATGCCCCATAAACAGCACCGAGCAAGCGATTAGTCACATCATTACTGTCTTTACCCGCAAGCAGCCCGGCCCCCCCAGGTCTGTGAAGTACACCGGACATCCATCATACAGGCTAGCCCTCGAGCTTTCGTTCTTACAGTTAATGATAATTATCACTGTATCCCATATACATCCCACCAGGGGCTTAGTAATATACTGTCATATAACCCCCGCATATATTGTAGCATAGCCCCCCCAGCTAGTACTTACGTCCCATATAAACAGCTAGTACCATATAACTGATCAGCATCGCCCCCCAGCTTAGTAATATACTGGATCCCATATACTCCCTCCATGGCCTTAGTAACTATAATGTATCCCATATACATCCAATCCCAGCTTAGTAAAGACTGTACTCCCATATACAGGCCCCCCCAGCTTAGTAACATTACTGTATCCCATATACAGCCCCCAGCCTCCCTATGCTAATATACTGTATCCCATATACATCCCCCCAGTGTAATAACTGTATACCCAATACACCCCCAGAATCTAGTAATATACTGTACCCCATTATACATGCCCCGTAGAATGAACGTCCTACACCAGTAGTAATACTGTATCCCTATACATCCCCCACAGCTTAGTATACGTACCAATATCCCCAGACTTAGTAAATCATCATACCCAAGTAGTAAAAGTCCAGTCGCCCCCCGCTAGTATTACTAGCTGTATGCCTATACAACAGCCTCCAGACTTAGTATATACCTGGTAGTCCTCATGTTACAGCCCCCAGCGGTATTAGTAATTAGTACTACCCATTATACAATCCCCCAGCTTAGTAATATACTGTATCGTCCATATTACAGCTCCCCCCAGCTTAGAGTAATATACTGTATCCAAACTCCCACCGTAACTATATTGACCCAATCAACCCCCAGCTTAGTAATATACTTGATCCCATCATACGTAGCCTCCCCAGCTTAGTAAATTACTGTATCCCATAGAGCATCCCCCAGCTTAGTAATATCTACGTATCCATATACAGCCCCCCAGCTTGCAGTAATATAACTGTATCCCATATTCAGCACCCCACAGCCTTTAGCAAAACGATCATAATCTCCCCCAACCGCCTGATAAGTAACTCACTTATACACCAGTATACATCCCCCGCTTAGTAATATTACTGTACCCCCCATATACAGCCCCCCCAGCCTTAGCTGTACATAAAAGACTGTATCCCTATATACAGCTCCCAGCACTTAGAATATACTGTATCCCATGATACAGCCTGCCCCTACCCGAGCTGGAGATAATATTCCACATATAACAGCTCCCAGTCTTAGTAATCTACTGTACCCCATATGCAGCTCCCTCCCAGCAGTTAGTTGAATATACTGTATCCCAAAGATAAACAAGCCACCAACAGCACACAGCTTAGTAACATATTCACGGTGAACGGTACGATTCCCATATACAGCTGCCAGATTAGTAATATTACTGTACCCCATATGCCAGCCCCCCCCCCCAGCTTTATGAATATACTGTACGTGTCCCATATACAGGCCCCACAGCTTAGTAATATACTGTTATCCCAAGACACAGCCCCCCCAGCTTAGTTAAATACATGTATCCCATTGACTACCCATATATCCCATATACAGCCTCCCAGCTTTGTGAATAAATATGTAGCTCCCCTCCCGTATAATATATACAACATATCTATCGGCGCCCATAAATATATATAGCATCCCCCCAGTATAAAATTAATTATAGCTCAAAGCCCAAATCAACAATATAGTAATCCCCTCCCCTCCTTCTATAACTAATTATAGCCCCAAATCACCAAATAACTAATAATATAGCATCCCTACCCCAGTTATAAAATAATTATTGGGCCACCGCCAAATCCCAAATATACTATATAGCAATTCCCGCCCCCTAGTGTTATAATATAATTATAGCCCCAAAAATACAATTAGCACCCCCGCCCCCCCCCGCCTAGTATAAAATGGACATTAGGCCCAGCCCTCAAATAATACTATAGCACCACCCAACCCTAAGAGATAAAATAATTATGGGCCCCCATAGATCATAGCGTCACCCCTCCCCCAGTAGTTAAACGTTTTCTAGCCCTATATATACGCAACGCCCCCCCCTCACCCCCCAGATTATATTATTAGCCACATTTAATTCAAAGTACTGATCGAAAAATATAAAATCATACTCATCTGCAAGGCCAGCTGCCTCCCTCGGCGCTGGGACTCCGGTCTTCACGCGGGGTCTCCTGTGAGCGCGGCGGCCCACCACGTGACCAAGGCCGCGAATGCTAGTCATGACGCCCTGTTGGCTCACTGCTATAGGACAGGAGCAGCAGCATGCCGCCGTAGAAAGGAGCTGCGTCGCTCCGCCAATATAAATAGTCGTGCCTGCTTGTGTCTTAAGAGAATGGCTGCGAGTTATTGGTAGTAGTGAGTGGGCGAGTCGAGGCGTTAATGGAAGCCACCGAATTCGCCTCCACTTTTAGAGCGGCAAAATTTCGCCGCCCTTTACAGTGGTCCCGACGATTCTGCCCGCTGAGGCGAGATTCATCTCGCCCTCATGGCAGACTGAGGCGCCCTGGCCTGCGTAGGTGAAGTATATAGTGAGCCATGGGCCAGTTGATATGGAGAGCTCCAGTGACGGTCATCGCGGCTCTCTGGGAGGAGGGGAGGAGGGTGCAGAACTTCTCAAAATAGCGACGGCGCTGTGAATAGTTCTGACTAGCGACCAAGTGCGGGAGCGCCTGATAGCTGGGCCCAGGAAGCACAAAATGGTTGGCATTTACCTGTTGACATAAAATCTAATTTTCGACGGAACTGCTATGTTCTGGGCCCTAAACAAGACAAACCTCCAGATAAGCTTACTACACCTAGGTAAAGGTTTGTTTAGGTAGGAATAACCTATTTATCACAAATGGTAGATTTCTTTAAGCTGATTGAACCATTGTGGGATAGATTTATAATCCATTCTTGACTCCGCATCTTAGGAATTCCTTATTGCGATCTCCCACCTTCAGTGACTCCACCCATAACTCTTCAATCCAGAGAACGTATAATAGCATTAAGGATGGACCCTGGTTGGACAGTGTAAGAACATAGTTTCAATTGACCTGAGTTAGGTTATTGGTTAATTTATAGTGACTACTTCTAAACATTGTGGTTCAGACAACAATGAGTCCTAAACAGGTGCGCTTAGAGCTGGTAGAAGTTAAAAAATATGGGTTGCAACGTTCTTTCCTCAGTATCTACTGAGCCAAGCCTCAAGAGCAATGGAGGCTAATGGAGGAAGAATGTTCAATGTTCCTGTGAGTCACACCAGCCAGGCAGTTGTTGGGTGGCAAGAATCAGTAGGAAAATGCAGCATCCAGGAGCTGGAGATGCGTGGGATGCCACACCACTGCCATATCTAAATGTGTGTGTTAAGCGTGTTTATCGATTGTGACGCTTTGTATCAGATATTTCAGAAATGGTATCTGTACTAACTATGAAGAATAAAATCATTCGTGTAGTGTGATGGGTGTGTGTATACTGCATATGTGAGTAATTATGTGAACAGTTTGTACTCGTAATTATTACTCGGTATACTGGTATCTGGGGGCTATATGTAGCAGTATGGTACGTGAGTAGTATTGATTATGTGTGTATACTGGATACTATGTATTTGACCCCCTTAAGACTTACCCTTTTGTTTATGGTTTTGATTTTTCCCATCCGCATCCTTCCAAATTATTTTTTGAAGGTACAGAGCTGTGTGAGGGTTTGTTTTCGCCATAAAATTTTTTTTCTTATAACAGTATTTATATACGTGTAAGAAAAGTGGGGAAAAAAATTCAATGTGGGTTGAAATACGTGAAAAAGGGAAGTTGCACCATTGACTCCGTGGGCTCGTTTTTAAGGACTTTTATTTTGCTCTCCAAATGGACATGTTTTCCTTTATTCTTTCAGTCTGACACGATCAAGAGGATCCAAATTTGTTATAGTTTTCTTCAGTTTTGATACATTAAAAAAAAAAAGATTAAAGCCATCATTTCAGTCATGTTACCATATCTGATGCTTATTAACTTTTTCATATTATGTGTAGTTCTGTGTGAGGTGTCAAAATTGATGGTTCCGTTACTGTTATGGACCATTTGGATACTTTTTTTTTTCTATGCTGCAAAATGACGTTAAAAGTGGGTTGTTTTGAGACCATTTGGGTGGTTATTACAAGGAATAAACCTTTATTAATGTGCTGAGATAGGATCAGGACCTTTGCAATGCCAGACATTTCATTTATTTGATTATTTTTTATCGTTTCCACAGAAGGATGTGATTGTGAAGATCTGTTTAATTGGTTGATTTATTTTTTTTTTATTATAAGTTTTCAGATACTTATGGTACTGTGAAACGATGGTTGGTGTCTGATGCTGTATGCTACTATATACGCCATTAATTGGAGAAAATGACTGTAGAGTTGTAGAATTGCGCCGTTGGCAAATGATTAAATAATCTGCTGTGTTAGTAATGACAGGTTTCCTTGTTGTCATGGTAACTGGACATCACTCCCCGATTGACCCCACAAGGAGGGACAAACAAAGACAAAGTGGACAGTGCCACACATTGCCAGTTTTTTACCTTGTTTTGGTGGTGCTAGCACTAGAGATGAAGCGAACATACTCGCCATAATATTCGCCAGCCTCGAGGTAAGCGAAAATGGCAATCTCCGCCGTTTGTTTGATCTTTTGGCGGCCAGAGAACATGCCAACACAAGCCAGGAGACTCTGAAGTACGCCACGGCATTATGTCGGCTACACCTTACAGTGTGATAGCAGTGGTGGCTGGGCCTGACAGGTGGACCCTGGAATTACCGAGCCACTGCCCAGGTGCTCGGATCATTGTATGCCATGGATGCCGTTTAGGGGATAGGCTGCTGCTGGCAGGCATAGTGTTAGGGTGGTGTGGTCTATTAGCATTAGGTTAGGCAATTAGGAGTGATTCTACAAGTTTTAGGGATTCTACTTTTTAGGGTCTAACAGTAGCGTTTTTTTTTTTATCTGCCTTGTGGGCTGGGATGGCTGGCACTAGTAGTGCAGCTAGGGACCATATGGTTGGACGAATTTGCCAGGGGAGACTGTAACGTTATTTTGGCTCGTTAGTGACGCACATACCATGTTTCAAACAGCTTAGTGCGAGACAATTTTTGGGGGTTGATTTGAATCAGGAAAGGCAGTCTACGCCGATTTTATTTAATTGTTTTATTTATTCAAGGAGGTGTAGAGTAAGTCCACAGACAAAATTCTTTTGTATGCTGTGGCATTGGTTGCATATTACAATTTCTTCTAGCTTAGTCTTGCCTGCTACTGTTTTAGAAGCTAGGTCTCCAGAGAAATCCTCAGAAAATTGTCGCTTGTTTAGAAACTCTGCCATAGCAATAATCTTCTGAGGTGTTGCGGTCTGATTTCTCTTCTGCATGTTTTGTTCTTCTATAAACCCAAAAAAAACAAACATAAAATCAAATCTACCAAAAAAATTTTACAGTTTATATTTCTCTTTGGTCTATAAATAGACAATTTATTTGAAATGGTTGCAAACCGAGGGAGTAAGGGGTTAGAGGAAGAAGGTCGAGGTGGGGGTGGAGGTCCACTTACTGCAGGGGTCAGAGGCCGTGTCCTGGGCCGGAGTGTGAGACACTACCTGCGATGCGGGAGCAGGGGAACGCCGCAAGCTACACTCCATAGCTTTCATGTTCTCAACTTAATGGAAACTTGGTGGTAGAGCATGTTGAGGCCCCAGGACCAGACAGAAGAAAACAGTTGGTGCATTGAACATGGTGTGATGTTGTTGGATTGCGGGCAAATGCTTAAACTCATTTGTCTAACCAGTCATTGCTTCAACTAGAAGCCGCTCAGAGAATCTAATAAAAGATCACTACTTAAGGTGTATTCCCACAGGAGCAATTGTTGTTGCTTTCGGTATAATAAAAACTTGTATACCCTTTTTCAATATAGTTTCTGTGGGTTCCCAGAGGGCATGGGTACTTAGTTTTATGAGAAAGTAAACAGAGCGGTTGTAAATAACAAGCTATGCACCTGTGTGACCATGGTAAGGATTTCTGTCCACTGTGAAATTTAAACAATTGGAGCTTTCCAAAGAAAGAATACGCAAGCAGAGATCTAAACTTAAAGATGTAAAGATTTATGATTACAGAAAGTATATTGGAAAATTGTATAACTTTTCATTATACAAACATGACATTTATTTGCCTAAAAATGGGAATAACCCCTTTAAGTCTATGTTAAAGGAAAATCTACTATTTGAAAATTATCATTCTGACCTAAACATACCTTGAATAGTGAAGGGTAAAGATGATGCTGGAGGTTGTTTGTTTAGGCACAGAAATAGCAGGTTCATCAAAAATCGATTTTATGCCAGGCACGGGCGCTCGGCACCTTGGTCGCTAACATAACTATGCACGCGCCTCGCGTGCTTGAGATTCTCCCACCTCCCTACGAGAGGCGTTGACGCACGATTCTCTCAGGAGCACTGGCGCTTGCGCACTGATCTTCAATGTGCACAGCCGCACAGCAAGCCGATTCTAGCATATTGGCTGCATGAGGCGGATATTAAACAGCTGACCCCCCCCCCCGCGCCCTGTAGTAAATCCTGTAAACTTTACTAACAATGAACAACCCTACAACAGGAACGCGCCCTGACACTCGTGTGACTGACTACAGGCAAGGCTGGACTGCGGCGCATTAGTGACATCTAGAGGTAGTACACTTATAGATGGACAATCTCTTCCTCAGAGGGACTTTATTACGGGTTCTCCAAGCCATGACGTTATCAGGCTGAGTTCACGGCCGGAAAAATATCTTAGCTCCGTGCAGGCATCTCCACCCGGCGTCCCTCAAAATACCACAGTCACTTACAGTTTATGAGTCTACTGGATAAACAACACTGCGCTCCTAATATATATACCCATCACAACACACTGCCGCACTCTCCCCACATATAACACATACCTGCATACCCTTGCTTCATATATTTTAAAGGCCTCGTTAGTCACCACCCAATTAAATTCTATACAGCTCCCAGATTAAAGATCCCCTACAGCTTAATAAAATCTTGCCCCCACATATACAGCCCCCATCCCAGCTTAGTAATTACTGTATCCCATTATATACAGTCCCCTCCCAGCCGTAGTAACTAAATACTGTATCCCAGTACATCCCACCAGCTTAGTAATATACTGTATCCCATTATACAGCCCCCCAGCTTATTAATATTTTCTGTATGCATATAAGCCCCCCCAGCTTAGTATATACTGTACCCCATATACAGCCACCAGCTTAGTAATATAACTGTATCCACTATACAGGCCCCCCAGCTTAGTAATATACTGTATCCATTATACATCCCCCCAGCCTTAGTAATATAATGTATCCATATACATCCCCCCCCAGCTTAGTAATATACTGTACCCCATATACAGCCCCCCAGCTTAGTAATTTACTGTATCCCATATACAGCCCCCAGCTTAGTAATATACTGTATCCCATTATACATCCTCCCAGTGTAATATACTGTATCCCAGATACAAGCCCCCCAGCATAGTAATATACTGTATCCCATTATACTGCCCCAGTTAGTAATATACTGTATCCCATAACAGCCCCCCCAGCTTAGTAATATACTGTAATCCCATATAAACATCCCCCCAGCTTAGAATATACGTTACCCCACATAATCCCCCACAGACTTAGTAAATATACTTTCCAATTACAATCACCCAAGTTAGTAAATACTGTATCCCATAGTACAGCCCCCCGCTTAAGTAATTATACTGTATGCCTATACAAAGCCCCAGATTAGTAAATACCTGGTAGTCCTAATGACCAGCCCCCAATTAGTAATATAGTATCCCATATACAATCCCCCAGCTTAGTAATATATGTATCCCATATTACAGCTCCCCCCAGCTTAGGAATATACTGTATCCAATATACTTGCCCCCCAGCTTAGTAATATTACTGTATCCCATATACAGAGCCCCCCAGCTTAGTAAAATATACTGTATCCCATAGAGCACCCAGCTTAGTAATATTACGTATCCCATATACACCCCCAGCTTAGTAATATACTGTATCCCATATTACAGCCCCCACAGCCTTTAGCAAATATACTGTATCCCATATATGCATCCCCCCAACACGCCGCCCTTGGGTAATAAGGTAACTCAATACCTGTTATACCACCCAGTATAACAAAATCCCCCAGCTTAGTAAATATTTACATGACACCCATATACAGCCCCCCCAGCTTAGTGGTAAAAAGACTGTATCCCATATACAGATCCCAGGGCCTTAGAATATACTGTATCCCATATACAGCCCCCTGAACCCAGCTGGAGATATATGTAATTCCCATAAACAGCTACCCAGCTCTAGTAATATACTGTACCCCATTATTGCAGCCCCCCAGCAATTAGTAGAATAGTACTCGTATCCCACAATAGACAAACGAACCACCAAGCAAGCACAACAGACTTAGTAATCATAAGTTCTGACAGCAAGGTGAACGGTATACTGCAT
This sequence comes from Engystomops pustulosus, assembly GCA_019512145.1. NCBI lineage: Eukaryota > Metazoa > Chordata > Amphibia > Anura > Leptodactylidae > Engystomops > Engystomops pustulosus. The sequence goes on from CM033643.1 coordinate 171,657,508, forward strand.
TCCCAATACAGCTGCCAGAATTAGTAATATACTGTACCCATATGCCAGCCCCACCCCCCAGCTTTAGTAAATATACTGTATCCCATTATACAGGCCCCCAGCTTAGTAATATACTGTTATCCAGATACAGCCCCCCCAGCTTAGTAATATACTGTATCCCATATACCCATATATCCCATATACAGCCCCCAGCTTAGTGAATAAATATGTAGGCTCCCCCCCAGTAAAAATAATTACGGCCCCATAAATAATATAGCATCCCCCCAGTATAAAATAATTACTAGCTCAAAGGACCCAAATAAAATATAGAATCCCCTCCCCCCTAGTTATAACACTAATTATAGCCCCAGAACCACCAAATAACAATAATAGCATCCCTATCCCCCAGTATAAAATTAATTATGGCCGCCAAATCCCAAATATACATATAGCGAATTTCCCGCCCCCTAGTGTATATTAATAAATTATAGGCCCCAAAAAATACAATTAGCACACCCCCCCCCTAGTATAAAAACAGTGGTGAGGACCCACAATAATACATATAGCACCACCCAGAAACCCTAAGGATAAAATAATTATGGGCCCCATATCAGTGCGTCACCCCTCCCCCAGCTATTAAACGTTTTCTAGCCCTATAGTATAGCGCAACCGCCCCCCCCCACCCCCCAGATTAATTATTAGGCACATTTAATTCAAAGTACATGAAAAATATAAAATTCATACTCAATTGCAAGGCAGCTTGCTACCTCGCGCGCGGCTCCGGTATTCACAGCGGCGTCTCTGTGAGCCGACGGGGACCCCCACGTGACCAAGGCCGACGAATTGCCGTCAGTCATGACGCCTGTGTCACTGCCTAGGACAGGAGCGAGCAAGATGCCGCGATAGAAAGGCGCCCGCGTCGCTCCCGACCGAATATAAAATCGTGCCTGTCTTGTGTCTTAAGAGAATGGCGCGATGCCTTTATTGGGTAAGAAGGAGTGGGCGATAGTCAGATGGCGTTAGGGAAGCCGACCGAATCGCCCCACTTTTAGAGCGGCAAAATTTCGCCGCCCTTTACAGGGTCCCGCATTCTGCCGCTGAGGCGAGATTTCATCTCGCCTCATGGAGATTGAGGCCCCCTGGCCGTGCGTAATGAAGATATGTGAGCCTGGGCCAGTGATCATGGAGGCTCCAGTGACGTCACCCGGCTCTTGGGAGGAGGGGGGAGGGGAGAACTCTCAAACTAGCGAGGCGCGTGAATAGTTCTGCTAGCGACCAAGTGCAGGGGAGCGCACTGTAGCTGGGCCCAGGAAGCACCAAATGGTTGCATTACCTGTTGCATAAAATCTAATTTTTCGACGGAACTGCTCATTTCTGGGCCTTAAACAAAGACAACCTCCAGATAAGCTTACCTACACCTAGGTAAAGGTTTTGTTTAGGTAGGAATAACCTTTTATCACAAATGGTAGATTTCTTAAGTGATTGAACCATTGGGGATTAGATTTCATAATCCATTTTGACTCCGCATTCTTAGGAATTCCTTATTGCGATCTCCACCTCAGGACTCACCATAACTCTTTCAATGCCAGAGAATCGTAAATACTTAAGGATGGACCCTGGTTGGACAGTGAGAACATGTTCAATTTTGACCCTGTTAAGGTTATTGTCTAATTTATAGTGATACTTCTAAACATTGGGTTCGACAACAATGGTCCTAACCAGGTTGCCTCTAGAGGTGGGTAGAGTTAAAAAATATGGGTTGCAAGTTCTTTCTCAGTATTCTACTGAGCCAAGCCCAAGGGCAATGGAGCCTAATGGAGGAAGGAAGTTCCTGTTCCTGTGGACACCAGCCAGCAGTTGTTGGGGTGGAAGAATCAGTACAGGAAGAATGCAGCATCCAGGAGCTGGAAGCGGGGATCCACAACCACTGCAATCTAAATGGTGTGTGTTAAGCGTTGTGTTTTTGTACAGCTTTGTATATTTTCAGAAATGTATGCTGTTATAATATGAAGAATAAATCATTTTTGTGTGATGGGTGTTGTTACTGCATATTGAGTAATTATGTGAACAGTTTTGTACTCGTAATTATACGAGGTAACTGTATCTGGGGCTATATGTAGCATGTATGTGTACGTGAGTATGTATTATATGTGTGTATACTGGATACATATGTATTGACCCCTTAAGACTACCCTTTTGTTTATGGTTTTGATTTTTTCCCTCCGGCCATCTTCCAAATTATTTTGAAGGTACAGAGCTTTGTGAGGGTTTTGTTTTCTGCATAAAAATTTATTTCTTCTTACAGTATTTATATACGTGTACCAGAAAAGTGGGGAAAAAAATTCAAATGTGGGTGAAATACGTGAAAAAGGAATTGCACCATTACTCGTGGGCTCGTTTTTAAGGCTTTTATTTTGCTCTCCAAATGGCATGTTTCCTTATTCTTTCAGTCTGAACGATTCACAGAAAGGATCCAAATTTGTATAGGTTTTCTCAGTTTTTGATACATTAAAAAAAAATTAAAGCCTCATTTCTTCATTTACCATCTCTGATGCATTAACTTTTCATATTATGTGTACGTTGCTGTGTGAGGTGTCAAAATTGATGGTTCCGTTACTGTTATGGACCTTTGGATCACTTTTATTTTTTCTATGCTGCAAAATGACGTTAAAAGTGGGTTTGTTTTTGAACCATTTGGGTGGTATATTACAAGGAATAAACCTTTATTATATTGTGGAGATAGATCAGGACTTTTGCAATGCCAACATTATCATTTATTTGTTATTTTATTATCAGTTCCACAGAAAGGATGTGATTGTAGAAAGGATGTGGTTGTAACTTTTAGGTTGATTTATTTTTATTTTTTTATAAGTTTCAGGACTACTTATGGTACTTTAAACCCGATTGGTTAGGTTGTCTGATCGCTGCTTGCTACTATATAACGCCATTAATGGAGAAAATGACTGTAGAGTTGTAGAATTGGCCGTTGGCAACATGATTAAAAATCTGCAGTTGTGTTTAGTAATGAAGGTTTTTTACCTGTTTCATGGTAACTGACATCACTCCCCGATTGACCCCACAAGGAGGGACAAACAAAGGACAAATGGACAGTGCCACACATTGCCAGTTTTTTATGTTTTGGTTGGTGCTAGCACTAGAGCTGAGCGAACATTACTCGCCATAATTTCGCCAGCTCGAGGAAAAAATGGCAATCTCCCGCCCGTTTTGTTTTGATTTTTGGCGGCCAGAAACCATCGCCAATCACAAGCCAGGAGACTCTGAAGTACGCCACGGCATTATGTGGCTACACTTACAGTTGATAGCAGTGGTGCGCTGGGCCTGACAGGGGACCCTGGAATATACTAGCCACTGCCCAGGTGCTCGGTCATTGTATGCCTGGATGCCGTTTTAGGGGATAGGCTGCTGCTGGCAGGCATAGTGTTAGGGTGGTTGGTCTATTAGCTTAGTGTTAGGCAGGAGTGATTCTACAAGAGGGATTCTACTTTTTAGGGCTACAGTAGCGTTTTTTTTTTTTTATTGCTTGTGGCTGGGATTGGCTGGCACTAGTAGTGCAGCTAGGGACCATATGGTGACGAATTTGCAGGGGAGACTTGGATAACGTTATTTTGGCTCTTAGTGACGCACATATCCATGTCAAACAGCTAGTGGGAAATTTTTGGGGGGTTTGAGATGAATCAGGGACAACCAGTCTGCCGATTTTTCATTAATTTTTTTTTTTCAAGAGTGAAAGTCCACAGCACAAAATTCTTTGTGTTGCTGTCAGGGTTGCATATACAATTTCTTCTAGCTTAGTCTTGCCTGCTACTGTTTAGAAGCTAGTCTCCAGAAATCCCAGAAAATTTTCTTGTTTAGAAACTCTGCCATAGCAATCATCTTTGAGGTGGTTGCGGTCTGATTTCCTTCTGCATGTTTTGTTCTTCTAGAAACCAAAAAAAACAAACATAAAAATAAATCTACCAAAAAAATTGTACAGTTTATATTTCTCTTTGTCTATAAATTAGACATTTTATTTGAAATGTTGAAACCGAGGGAGAAGGGTAGAGGAAGAAGGGGGTGGGGGTGGAAGCCACTTACTGCAGGGGGGTCAGAGGCCGTGGTCCTGGGCGGAGTGAGGAGTGAGACACTACTGCGATGAGGGAGCAGGGGAACGCCGCAAAGTACACTCCATAGCTTCATGTCTCTCAACTTAATGGGATAACTTGTGGTAGAGCACTGTTGAGGCCAGAAACAGTGCGAACAGTGGATGTTGTGGATTGGCGGACAATGCCTTCAACTCATTTGTCCCAGTCAGTCTTCCACGCCAGTTCCACCCATGTTACCCAAGGTGAGCCACCTCTCCAGCTCCTTCCACACTCAACTCCTTCCCCCCAAGTCTGCCCCCTCCCAGGAAACAATTTGGAATTTTTTGATCTGGCATACTCTGAGAACGTTTTCTGGACCCTTCCCAGAAGTTTCAAACCACTTCTCAGGTGCTTGCTGATGAGCTCTTTCCGAATGCCCAGGTTTTCCCACCGGAGACGGGGAGGTCGCAAGTCTTGTGGGTGATGTGCAATTATGGACGTAGTGGAAGGAAGGTGTTTTAAAGAGGTTGTGGACGATGAGGAGGAGACACGGTTGGTCGGACAGGGTTGAATGAAGTGGTTGTAAGGAGAGGAAGTTGAGTGTAGGAGAGAGACTGAGGAATCGGAGGACTGATGAAGAGGGAGAAGAGAAGAAAGGATGATACAGAAAGTATATTGGAAAATTGTATAACTTTTCATTATACAAACAATGACATTTATTTGCTAAAATGGAATAACCCCTTTAAGTCTATTGTTAAAGGAAATCTACTATTTGAAAATTATCATTCTGACCTAAACATACCTTTACATAGGTGAAGGTAAGCTGATGCTGGAGGTTGTCTTGTTTAGGCACAGAAATAAGCAGGTTCATCCAAAAATCGATTTTATGCCCAGGCACAGGGCGCTCGGCACTTGGTCGCTAACATAACTATTCACGCGCCTCGCGTGCTTGAGATTTCTCCCACCTCCCTCCCGAGAGCCGTTGACGCCACTGATCTCTCAGGATCACTGGCGCTTGCGCACTGCATCTTCAATTTGCACAGCCGCACAGCAAAGCCGATTCTAGCATATTTGCTGCCTGAGGCGAATATTAAAATGCTGCCCCCCCCCCCCGCTCCCTGTTAAGTAAATCCTTAAACTTTACTAACAATTAACAACCCTACAGACAGCTCCCTGACACTGTGTGACTGACTACAGGATCTGAGAGGCATTAGTGACATCTAGTACCTTATAGATGACAATCTCTTCCATCCCATAATGGCCAAGACATAGTATCATGATGGGATGTGGGATGGCGGTCCAGAGTTGTTTTCCGAAATTTTGATGTGGAATTAAAAAAACCTGTCACCACATTAACCCTAAAGCCCACAAACAGTATCTCTTCTGTAATATGAAGGTCTTTTTAGATATTATTCCTAGTTGTAGCGGAATGTAAATCAATTTATTCTGTGTACAATTAATTGGTGGTGTGAAGTGGGATCTCATTAATGTGAGGAAAATATATCAATTGTTTGCGCTGGCATGGCAGGGTGTTATGCTTCCGCTACTGTACATGCCCTATGAATAAATCCTCATGTTCAGTGGAGATACCAGTGCATGAAAGGGCCTCTGTCGCTTGAACCACGTGTGAATGTGTTGGGTGGTGGAGTCATTACCAGCCCCACTAATTGATAATTTACCCATTTTATGGCCGACTGGCAATGAAATGACTGCAATAGCATTGTCTAGGAAATATGTCAGAGTCAATTATCATTTGTTATGCGCTGCCTCAGATGGAGCTAAAAAAATCTTATTACAGGGATACTAGTAATGAGTTTGCTTTAACTGAAGATGTTATACCAAAAGCTTCTTTTTGTGACACTAACATTCACCCCCCACGTCAAACCAGGGGAGGGGAATTTAAAGTGGCTCTGGAAAAAAAAATCCAAAGTGGCCACAGCTTGGGCCGACTCTCATATGGCATTTCCTAGAAAGGCATGACGTCGGTAACCAGACCCCCCGTGTTACATTTAACCGGTACTGGTTATCGATCAATGGAACACACAAGCAACGACATCCATTAATAAGATGTCCAGCAGCAGCCTCCACTCAATGAAATATCCAGCGCAGCCTCCACTCAATAAAATGTCAAGTTTTTTAGCATATTCTAGGTGAAAACTCATCCTTATTCTTTTGTACGAACCGTCAGGTAGCCCGCCTACTGTAGTCAGTCATCCTGTCTCCAAGCTACCATGATAACCCCACCCCTATATTCAGGTCCACCCCATCCCTGTTTTCAGGTAGCCCATCCTCGCAGTCAGGTAACACCACCTCCTGCCTGTTGTAACCCCACCTCCTGCAGTCAGGACACCAAGTCCTCCGATGTTCAGGTGGAACACCCATTCTTATAGCCGGTCCCCGATCATGCCTGTTCAGGTATACCCATCTCCTGTAGTTGGAAACCCCATCTCTTGCGTCGTAAACCACATAATGCAGTCAGTAACCCCAGCCTGACAGTCAGGTAACCCACTCACTCAGGCCCTCTGCCATTACCAGCATTGGCGCCCAAGCCCTACCATGTCATTCTCTGGCTATCTGGGGATCTTGTGAATGTAATAAATGAAGAAGGTACAATGAGATCTAAGAGAGCTTGAGAAGACTTACCGAAGCAGGAAACGGGGTTTCCGTGCTTGATAGTAGGAGGTGGGCTTATCTGACAGCAGGAGGAAGGTTATCTGACCGCAGGACGCCGGAGTTATCTGCAACAAAAAAAAGCAGGAGGCGGGGTTTCCGTGGCCGCAGGAGGTGGGTTATTTGACAGCAGGAGAACTTACCTGACCGCAGGAGTAGGATATGGATTATCTGAACGTAGGAGGTGTGCTTATCAGAACCGCAGGAGGTGAGGTTGCCTGACCGCAGGCGTAGGGTTACCTCATTGATCTACAAAAGACCTAGAGGAACATTTTCTCAAGTTTCTGCAGTAAAACTGTTCTGTTGCTCATGGAAACCAATCAGAGTTCAGGCTTATATTATAAAAGCTTGTGGGGAAAAAATTCAGCTAACTGTGATGGTGCCCTGGGGACATAGAACAGTTCTTGCCTAAGAGACTTATGATAAATCTACCCCAAGTGTCAATAAAGAAGGCGCCCCTAGGTTGTCCGTCACTTCAGTTAAGGCAAAATCATTTTTAGTATCATATAAAAAGATGTTTTTATCCCATTCTGCGTCTCAGCAGTACAAAAAATGATCTTTCGCTCTTGACAATTTCACGTACAAAGCATAATGCAGTCATTTTATTGACAGGGGTGCCAGGAAAAACGTGTAAAATATCAATTAGTGGGGCCGGTAAGGACTCTCACCACCCAACAACTTCACACGTGGAGTCAAGCTACAAAGGCCTTGTCATGGGCACGGTATCTCCGCGGACCGTGTGGACATGAGTATTCATGTCAGGAGAGGCCGTCCGTAGCGGGTAAGCATGACACCCCGCCCTGTGGGCAGCAATCATGCATTTTCTATGCACATAATGAGATCCCACATTTCACACGCCAATGGTCAAATCTACGCGTCATTAAATATGTCACAGCATTTCCATAGCCCTTCTGCCTTTTAGTTCTAACATCCTCCTGTCACAGTTAAATACAAGTATCTTTAATTTATTATTTTTTTACATTCTCTTCTATTTTTAATGTAATAAATAAAAAGTGGATAAATTCTCCTCTGCCGACAATGTGCAAGTTTGAAATTTTACTGGCAATTGATGACTTTTAACTATCGATGCCACATCTGAAAAGCTGACATGCACTGCAGATTTAGATGTGCTGCAGATGCATAGTATGGAAGAGGGGGGGAACACAAAATGTAATCAGAATAAATCCGGCTTGATATTAAACATGGTTCTTAGCTGTGGGGTACTGTGCAGTCCTTCCATACCTTGGATATTAATATATTCTTACTTTAGCATGAAGGACACTGCAGTACATTTACAGGATGTGATCGCAGCGAGGGAGCAGAACTTTTACAGATTGCAGAAACTACTAAACCTCGGGTTATGAGCAGCAAACATTGCAGAATCACATCCTATGCAAACTGGCAAAAGTAAAAAAAAAGGAGGTTGTATAAGGGAAATGAAAGTCACTGACAGCATAATATGAGCCTGGGAGCCCCCATATTGTATTCACATAAAGCCGATCTACTTGTCTCCCCTAGCGTCCGACTTACCGTGGACGGCATGATCCTGTCAATGGTGCAGTGTGGAGTTTCTGCATGATGATCAGCACAACAGAAAGTATCGCACCAGGAAAAAGTAGCTTCTTATCTCTCCGATACCAAATGCGCTCTTCCCACTGAAAATGAGACATCGGAGAAGCTTGTGAACATGCTGCTCTGCTGCCTAACTTGTTACAGAGAAACCATCAGTGGGAAGACGCCTGACTACAGGAAGTTACTGCCACCATCCATCAGGAGGTTAAATGTTGCCACAACCATATTGATGCCTATATTATAGGCGTAACCCGTCAGCCTAGAAAGTTAAGTGACACATTCTAGATTGCAAGCTATGTATACAAAATACAATTGCATCTAGTATTATAAAAAAGCCTATGTAACCGTTTGGAGGCGGGGTCCACTTTAACTGATATATTAGGAGTGGGTGAACTCATGTAAGATAAGCATGGTTAGTGATGGACGCTATGCTGCAGCTATACGATTGCTTCCCACTTCACCGCTACCTAGATTGTGACACGTGGATTCATATGCAGGGCCAACGCCGCCCAATAAGCCTCTGCAGAGAGACGTATAAGACATTGGATTATAAAGGTACAAAACAACTAATGAAGGAGTATAAATGATGACGGTGTCATAGGGAAGTAAAAGCTAAAAGGCTACATAGTGAATGAGACACATAACTGAGGGCAAAGTTCGTTTATGCATATTGTGTGATGAAATTACAGACCGGACATTTCAATGTACAAGGTGTGATCTGACTCTGCAGCAAAAGACAGTATAAATAGAAAAGTTTTGATATGAGAAATGATTAAGAAAAGTAAATTATTATTATTTGAATTAAAGAAATCTACCGACAAATCATCTGATAAACAAGGGACCTTACTTCATAGATCCATAAATCCATATATTTCGTATTTTTTCCTGGCCTACTTCCTTCTAAAACAACATCTAACATTAATGCTAAGAGCCATAAATAGATTAGTGGGTGTTCCAGGAGCTCTCTGTATTTCTTTTCACATCCTGTTACAAGAGCGAGCGGGCTCCCACTCACTGCACTTCCTGTTGCTGATAGGTACACAGCAGAGGGAGGAGGGAGAGAGCAGGTGAGGGGCGACTGCATGCTCATTTAACAACAGTGAACGAATTCTGATGGCGTTCTGGGAAACCCTTCAGAAATCAGCTAATTGAGCAAGAAGAGCTTCTGGGGGATGACCAGAATTTTCTGTGCGGTAGCGACAGGTGTTACTCTGTAAAGGAAGCCTTCCCCCTCCCATTGTGTCGATTAAATGAAGCAGAGGGCGTCTGAACACTGAGGAAAGCACAGGGGAGAGGGTTTTTTTTTCTTTTCTTTTCCCTGTGGAGAAAGTGTAAGCCTGTGAAGCTACAGCAGAGAGGTGCTATGTTAACAACCATAAGTCTTTCAAATCTCATTAGCACTGTTATAAGTGTGGATAGCAGGAGGAGGATTGTCCTCCGCGCTCTTCTCCCTTCCCCTTTCTTTTACTTCCATCCTTCCTGTCTTCCCAATTCGGTGGAGGCCACGTAAACGAATAGAAGAAATCAACACAGTTTCATGGTGCCTGCATATATGAATAAGTGTCCCTGGCTTATCATTGCTTGATTTTTCTGCCATCATCCAGATATGTTCTGGCTCGCACTGCCGTAAACTATACATTAAGATATATGTTGGTCAGAGGCAAAGGAGCTGTGGGGAGGGAGGACAGTGGGCCTGTAACATAATACGTTGGTAGCAAGTGTCCAAAGCCTCCAACTTAAGGCACAAAAATATGAAACAGTTTATGTAGAGTGAAATTCATTCTTATCAGTGTACTTAATATGGGATATAGTGTCGGGATTAAGGGGAGGGGGGCTCACGGTGGAATTAGAATTTTTAGGTTTCTAGTATGCGTTTTTTTTTAACTTTTTTTTTATTTTTAATTTTATAAACTTTTCAGACTACCTAGCGCGTACTTTAACACTAGGTGTATGATCGATCCTATCACACATGCCATTCTACAGTATGGCGATATGCGGGATTTCCTCCTCATTCTTTACTGTCACATTTAATGAAAGGGTTTTAAAATGAGACCAGCTTGGGTCTTGGAAGACCCAAAGTCTGCAGGGCAAGGATCACAGCTCACCGGGAGGACATCCGCCAAAGGATGTGGCAACAACAAGACGGCGGCAGGAATGGGCAGGTGAGAATTGCCCTCCAGGAAATCAGGGGGAATCAACCGCGACACGGTGCTAGCCATGGGTCACGGGAGTTACCGCGTAAGTCTTTGCTGCAATATGCAGTATAAAAAAGGACGTACCGGCTAGGAGAGCGGCTCAGCCCGGCGTCGATAATGGGTTAATATGGAGGTCTGAAACTAGCTGACAGAATGCCCTCCTACCTGAAACCTGCTCTGCCATCATCACACCATTAGAGATGAAAACTTATGTGTCAACTACCAGAATACAGGAAAATGGGAACTGATGGTGATTGTGATACTGGCCGGTTCTCCAGAGACAAGTTACTAAATCTAAGAACACCCCACTATACTTCTGATGTGCATTACTCCTAGATGGTTTGGGGGTGTATTTAGTCCGGTTAGACCCACTGGGCTGGCTTAAGTTATACTTCGGGCCAGGAGTATTCACATCTATCCAACAAGAGTATACGCCATAGATAAGTAGAAATTTACTGTATCATTGAGTTCACATGAATGTAATGTAAGCTATGATTGGCAGTATATATCAAAAACTGTGTACAAGGCGATTCCTTGTGTTACTTTTTTGTGAGTCACTTCTGTTAGACAGAATCTTGTAGGGTTTGTGAATTGGGCATTATTTCATCAAGGGGACGGGCCACTTTCTTAGTGTATCGTAATAGTGGATGGGCAGAATATGGGTATTTCTAATATGCCTTTACAATGTTCTGCACTGATTCTTGAAATGTAAAATAAAGCTCCAATAAAAATGTCACTTACCTCATCAGCTGCCCCCTTATCGCCCTAACATGTGACCCCCAATAACTGTCCATGACCAATCTACCTTCAAGGGACCTTTAACCTGGATTCATGAATTAAAGGGAACCTGTCAACAGAAATGTCTTAATAACCTAGCGCTAGGAGCTTCTAGATGGTGTTGGCCTTCAAGGTCCAGTCGGTGGCATCATCCCAGAGAATCATTGAAGTGAGATGCACTGGTTTCAAAAAGTCCCCGGGCCAGAGAGTGTAAGACGGATGTCAAGGGGACCTTCACGATGAATCTCCGAGAGCTGGCCCATTGATGTCAATCACACAGTGAGGAGGTGTTCAGAAGCAGGGAGAGCTTGACTTCAGTGTTAAACTCTCCACATCCCTGACTTACATACAACCCACTTAACACTCACTTCAAAGATTCTTTTCTGGATGCGCCACCCCGTGGGCACAAAAGAAGAAGCATCACCTGGAAGCTGTTAAGCTGCTCGACAAACTAATGATAGTGGTATTGACTGACTTCTGTGGACAGGTTCCCTTTAAAGGCTGGAGTGTCCTGAGACCGATCACCTGACGTTCATCTATGGACTTTTATTGACAGGAATGAGGTAATTCGGTAAAAGAACCATTTCTCGAAACAGGGGCTTTTACTTAATTTCAAAATTTATGAATGTACATAGTAAATTACATATATTCTCTCTTGATTAAAGAGGCCAACCCCTTTAAGTCCAAATGATGATAGAATACTTAAGTATGGACAGGTTAAAGACACCATGCGGAAGTAAAGCTCTTTGACCATATTGCATATTTCTCCATCAGCAATAAATGGAATGCTAGCAGCCTGGAAATCAAATGGAAATAAACGTAAGTAGTGTAAAGGGCGACTCTCACCCACACCCTTTCGAATTATAGCAGCATTGTTTTTCTCATTTGTTATCTATGCATGACTGTATTGAAGTATGAATAAGAACAAAACCACGCTCTAGAATAAAGCCTTACTAACCTTTAACAAATTTGCATAAATTAAGCATAGTGGTAATGAGGATGCACTCTTATCATTATAGACTGTACGGGCAGCCGTCATGCTGTGGAATTGCGGAGACTCGACGTCTATGGTCTACCATCCAAGCACAGAGAAAGAAAATAATAGAATGATGTGACTCAAGGGGTTCATAAACCCATTTTTCGTGACAGAGTTTGTCTTGATCATTCCTTAAAGGATAAACTGAGGTCATAAACATGGGTGAATGGAGAAAAAGGGGATGAGTGAGGGGACGGGACCCAAGTAGAAAAGGTTTCATCCGTTTAAAGGGATATTCCCATGGCATAAATGATGATGTTTAACTAGGTATTGCCTATACCTGTTATCGTGGAGGAAGACCTTGGTAATCCCCTCTTCCTGGGAATGAGAGGTTTGTTTAAGTGCTAGTTTAGCCAATTGCCTTGAGTCCCTGTTTACATGAACAGCAGTGTTTCACAGTCATCAGCGTGCCAGGGAAATGAGCCAAACCCAATTCACTTACTGGAAGCTGTGCTGGAGTTCACGCACAGCAGGTGGCTGGGGTAACACAGTGCAGGGGCAGATTGATAAGAGAATGTGTCTGAATAATCAGAGTCCTATAGGGCTCCAACCAGATGGGAGTCTCCTTGATCTCTGATCCAGAAGTGATGTCATACATTTGTGATTCTGTTAAACAGGACCGTGTGACCACGAACAAAATATGCAATGGTTCCAGTAGGAACTTGAATATGTTGGGTTATAAAACTAGTCTTCTCATATGGGAAACTTTGGGCCCCCTCGCCTATTGGGCCAGTTACGACGACACCCTCTGCTCGACTCAAGGTAAGTCCATGATGACAGACATGGTTCGTTCATGCCCCATATAAAAAGATTCGCTTTAAACTCTAGGATTTTGTATGTGAATGAGTTCATATAAGCTGGAGGGGGGGGGGGGTAGGGGTGGGTGGTAAACTTTATTCCCATGTAGTATGCAGGGACAACCCAGAAAAAAACACAAAAGGTTACTGCCCATTTGCTTGTATGAGCAATTCAAACATAGCGGGGGATGTATCATGGTGTTCAACATACGTTTTTGATGTGCCCTGCCCCTTTGTTATACTATATATCAAGGGAACCCGGTCCATTTGGTCAGGCAATTCACATGCAAGGTTCAGCAGGGGAGCCCCACTTGCACCTGGCACAGCACCAATTCACAACTCCATGTCCATTTGGGCTGGAGTGGCATAAGGAGGGAAATACTGTAGTACCAATTCCTAATATGCCACCAGGATTTGCATAATTTATCAAGGTTTGTCTGCCCAATTTTAGCTTTATAAACCTCAATCAACTTTTAAGCAGATGGACACGCTCTAAAAATAAAAAAGCAGCTAATTATCAGGGAGCAGCAGCCTAAAATGGCGGTCTTTGTGGATGATGGCAGGTCCTCTTATGATATACAGGAAAAGAACAGTAGATTAATATTTTACTATGCAGTAGTTAGTAAGTAACAATTGAATGTTTTCTTTTCTAGCCATTTCCTTATTTTAAAAGCACACACACTTCCATTTTAAGAGCATTTAGGATGAGGGAGAACATTGTATTGAGCAGAGAGTGCGCGCATATTGGCAGGAAAATGTGCACGGTACAACTCATTGTAGTATATGTGACCTGGTCCGGAGTCATTTTGTAGAAGAACCAGAAGTTCATTTTTAAGCAATAAAAGGGTGACGAAGGCGAAGCTTAGCGCGGCTGTTATTACTTATAGTTTACTGATGTTACAGAACTGCTGCGTTAGGGGTCACATCTCTGTGCGGTTAACCCAATCTGTATCTGCAAAAAGCTGCTCTGCAGATTCCTCCATCTACTGATAATACAAATGCTTAGAAATTTGTCAAACGTTGGATTTATGCTAGAATCTATTCGATATTCGGATTCTTGATCTCAAATGCACTTCATTCAGTGTAGACCAGAATGTGTAATAAGGTTTCAGAAGGAACCATTGGAGGACCTGACTATGACATTTCATGCATTTTGGAATCTATGTGTGCTATATTCCAAGTTGCCTTTAGCTAATCCATCGTTTACCTGCCTCCAGTACAACTTGTTATTTGTAAATATACTGTATATAGTAATATGTATATATTCTAATTAAAGCCATTCATGATGAAATTTTATTTGGTGCAACTTTGTCTCATAATGACTTTGGCCCCAAATAGCATTATCAGCAACTACCTACTTTTGGGAGTAAACTGCACATTGGAAGGTATAAACTGCTAATTTACCGACATCATGATCTCCACAATTCATCTCTTATTATTGATCTTATTTGATTTGTAAACTAGGCTTCCATCAGCGCCCAGCAATCTGGCGAAAGCGGCCATGCCATCTGGAGATGGGACTCGTGACAACACTCTCTACTAAGATGAGCGAGCCACTAAAATGCCGGGTGCTGTTTTTGATACAAACTTTTCACGCCTGCTCGAGTGCTCGTCTCGAATAACGAGCCCCATTAAAGTCAATGGATGGACCCGGCCATTTTTTCCCTGAACGAAAAACCCACATTAAAGAACAGGCAGAATAACACATTACAGATGTTTTCCTTGTACGAACACATTGACATAACAATATTCTTTAATTGCAGGTGTCACGTCCTGTGTCTTCTGATAAGTTCAGAGATGTGCGAGCAAATCCTGGCACACAGTGAAGAATAGATAACAACAGTGAAAAAAGGACCATTTAAGTGCTGAACACATTGGAAAGAACACTATTCTTCACCTTCCAGATGTTCGTGCCATCTCCTAAATAGCGAAGACACACGCGAACACCTGCAAGTGAAGAATAGTTTTTTGTTTATTTCAATGTGTTTTACAAGAGAAAACATCTGTAAACATGTGTAATGTGTTATTCTTCCTGTAACACTGTTCTTCACTATCTTTATATTTAAGTGCTCGATTCGAGCTGCCGAAGATACTGCTGAGCAACGGTCACTACGAGCCGGTCAGTATGCTTATAATAGTGACAAGCAGTATACCGGAAGAGTTATCACCTCTCTACTCTTACATTACATGTCATGTAAATCTTGCGACCTGAAGGAGAAACTTTATAGAACATTGGATTTGGTGTTGTATGTTAAGTGGACATGGGACGATTAAGATTGCCAAGAGCTGTGCCCTTTATAAACATGTTGGTCCCCACAATTCAAATCCTTTTACTGGTTTAACTTTCTGCCTAAATAAATTACCAACGTCTTGGGAACGAAGTAGTGTTCTTTCTGCTACCTTTGAGTTTGTAATGTAAGAAACTTTGGAGGATGTTCAAGCTTGTTGAATGTCATTTTACATGTGTGTTGAGAAGATTCCACATTATGAGGATTCATGGATGGAGATTGTCCTCTAAATTGTCCTACACGGCATTATCAACCTTGGCGCTGGGTAGTGGATAACCATGTGCCCCCCTGGAAAGCCTTTTGGCATTGGGCTGCCGCCTAAAGCACCATTTTATAATCTGTACAGTATGTAGATTGCTTGCGGGACACTGATGCTATTCATTTATTTTTATATTTTATGTTTGCTGGAAAGAATTCTTGATATGACACAGTTGAAGGAATAATACTGTGTGTGGATGATCAGAGTAAAAGTTGGCAAAGTTCCATTGTTAGGCTAAATTCAGCACGGCAATATGGGGGACATAATACGTGACCAGCACCATTACCTCTCCTTACCCTCTACATGTCCTATGTTTAATGGAATAGTGCACAGTGCTTGCATATATCCCTATGGAGAGGGGCGGGTTGAGCAGTGCTCACCTCCTCCTCCTCCCTCGCGCCGCCCCTCTCCCGTGCACCACGGACCATAGAACGGGGGGAACAGGAGTATGAAATGATAGCCTTAATCTGTATGTAAGGCAAGCGCTTTTCACTCCTCCCATCTCCACCCCAGCATTGCCCGCGTTCCGAGCAGCACTGGCCATCTGTATGTGGCTGCAGAGACCATGGAATCATACAGAATTTTAGGGTGATGAAGATTTTCTTCTCCCCCTAGGAAAGCGAAGAAAAATACTACAAAGAAATGTACGTTTAAGTCAACTTCATAGTGAAACCAGTCCACGAGTGTATAAAGCATTTTCTAAATAAATTTAGTTTCCAAAATTATTGGATACGATTTTGTTGAGAGAAATGCACTAAAGGTCCATATTGAGCCACATGGAACCTTTACCCAGTTTCCTGACTCCAGCAAGGTGATAAACATTGAATTACTTAGAAATGATCAACATGGTTGTGAAGCAGTGTGTTCTTCGAGTTTTTGAGCTGTGAAACCCCTAGCGTGACAATATTTGGATATAAAAGAGTGGCTCACCTATAATATGATTGTAATATTGATGTTAAAAAAAAAAACTAAAAAAACATTGTTGTACACTTTTAAGTGTAAAGCAATGTTATTGTCCACTATGTGTCTGATGGTCACCTTCCGCACAACCATTCTATGCATTAGTTATTCATTTGGCCACTGCAAAAACAGTCAATATATGTAAATCAGAACAGTAGCAAGGGTCTGTTAAGTAGCATACAAATACAACTGAGTAGACCCAGAGGAGAAAGGAGGAATGATTTCCACGAATAAATCCCAGCCAGCAAAGATTACAGTAATATCAAGAGGAAGCAGGGGGAAAAGAGTGATAAAAAAAGTATTTTATGAAAGAAAAGATCTAAAAATTCTTATTATGTGATTATTATTTCTGTACTTGACTGAAAAGGATTCATGGAATCATCCCTTCAACTGCATTTTATTATGGTAAGTTTCCTTGATACTCTGCTGATGTTTTTCTACTTTTATTCGTGTGTTACCTGTCTTATTGAAAGATAATATTCGAAAGAATGATCCATAAAAATAGTTTCATTATATGTTAGAAATCGATAACGAGTCCTTACATGACGGTCAGATTCATATAACATTTGTTATAGGTAGGAGTCGTTTAAAAATTCTAAGACTGTTTTGTTATTCCAAAATTTTTCACCTTTGTCTCCAACTGTCTAAAGGAGAAATGTACAACAGAAGTGAAATTCTCCCTGTGAAAAGCATCTGCTCCATAAAAATGAATGATTCATGAATGGAGCATAGATGTGTCATTCGGAAAACAAATGAAAATTGAAAAGTGGTTGAGTCATACAAGCGGAAAGATACACAGAGGATAATACCAATGTAATCACAGACGCTCCGGATACACAAGGGGTCAATTTAATAAAGTACTTCCAAAAGCAAAATTATATCAAAGAAAAAGAAAATATAGCACATCCAAAAAGACACTTATACTATAGGACACACCCCAGATTTAAGCTTACAAAAAAAGGCAAAATATAAGCCGAAAAAAAAATATTTGACACAAATTAAAATCTACTGTTGGTCGCACTAGTAAAGACAGAACACAGCACAGCTCTGCATCATCAATACAGTTACACACCCAGCTCTGCAGCACCATACATTATACACACAGATCTGCATCATCATACAGTTATTCTACACACAGCTCTGCTTCATCCATACAGTACACCACACAGTTCTGCCATCTCGATACAGTTAGACCCCACAGCCTCTACACTCAGTCATACATTTACACACCACAGCTTGTATCATCCATCAATTAACAACACAGCCTGCATCATCCATACAGTTACAAACACAGCCCTGGCTCATTCATACAGATACACACATAACCCCCCCCCCCCGCCCCACACACCACAACACACACACACTTCCCCTTCTTCTAGCCCATCCCCCAGCGCAGATGGCAGTATCAGACCTTGCGATGTTAAGAAGCATGTGATCAGTCACATGATTCTGACATCACTGAGGCATGTAGGCAGAGGGGGAGAGACAGTTGATCCTACTCTCGGGGAGATTGGGTGCATTCTCCATTTCGCGTCAGTAGGGTTGGCAGGCTGAGTCCTCTGACTCGTGTTATAGGACCCAGGCACTTTTTAGCAAGATTTTTTCTTGCTAAAAAGAGCGTTTATAGTCCAAAAAATAGCTAGAGGGAAAAACAGACTGGGTACAACAAGACAAAGAAAAATAAAAAAACATGTAGTCAACATTTTATAGACATTTCCAGAAAATGTTGACTTACTGTTGTGAACTATGAGTATAATTACTTTCACCATGATCACTGGCATCACAAACCAATAGATAATTGGAATGAAGTAAATATCCGTTAAGAAAACATTTATTGTTTTATGTATTGGTAGCGTTGACAAAGATTACCCCTTCACTGAAGCTTCTGCCAGATTTTTTGGGTGATAAACAATCAGCTGAACCTATGTTACTCAGATCATCACATAAATTTGTATATAACCACCTCTAGTTCTTTGAACACAGATCTTCTCTCTTCTCCTCTCCTCCCTTTTTCCCTCTGTTCACACCTCACTGTTCTTTTCTCCAATTTTTTTTGCTCTTACCCCCTCACCTATCCACTCACTCACCCCCTTTCTTTTTTTCTTCCTCCCCCCCCTACTTCTATCTCTTCTCTTCTTCTTCCTCCTCACCTCCTCTTCCGTTCCTTTCTCTATTCACCCCCCACCTCTCTCTTCCTCCCACTCCGCCTGTTTCTCTTCTCCTTTCTTCGGTTTTTCCTGTTGCTATCACTTCCTGTTCAATGTGTTACTCTCAGTTCACCCCTTCCTTTTTTTTGCTTTGCCCTTTTCTCCCTTCCTTCTGTTTTCTTTTCCTCATCGTCTCACTTCTTCATTCTACTTTCCGAATTTTCGATTTACTTTTCCCATTTTCCTTACTTTCTTCATTTTTCTTATCTCCCCCTACCAACTTCCTTTCCCTTTTCGGATCCTCTCTTCCTAGTCTCCCCCTCCCTCCTTACTATTTCTCTTCCGGTCCTCCCTCTTCTTTCATCGTCCTTTTTTCCTTTCTCTTTCCTCTTCCTTACACTTCTCCTTCCTCCTTGCCCTGCTACTCTCCCTTCCCTTCTGTCGTTTTCTCTCCATCTCTCCTTTATTCTCTTTTCTCTTCTCTTTTCGTCTTTTTAGTATTCTGTTCTGCTTTCTTTGTTTCTCTATTTCGTTTTCTTCTTCCCTTCCCCCTCCTTCTTTCCTCCTCCCCCTCTTCCCCCTTCCCTCCTCCTTTCTCTCTCTCTTCGCGTATTTCTCTGCCCTCCTTCCTCTCTTTACCTCCCCGTTCCCCTGCCGGTCTTATCGACATTCCTTCCCTACCCCCCCTCCCTTTCCGCTACCATCCATTCCCTACCTTTTCCTCTCTCCTGTTCCCCTATCTTATCTCTCCACTGTCTATTCTTTTTCTGCTCCGTCTCATCCCCCCCTATTGTCCTTTCCTTCTTCTTTTATCATTAACCCTTTCTTCTCCTACCCCCTTGCCCACCCCCCCCTCTTATCTTTCCTTTCCCCCCTCTTCGTTTCATGCCTGCATCCCTTTTTCATCACTCTTTTCCCCCTTTGGTGCACCTTTCCTCTCTATCACCTTTTTTTATTTACCTCTCTTCTCCCCTCTTTTCCACAGTTAATTTTCTCCTCCTTCTCCTCTTTTCCTTTTTTTTTCACCCCCTCATTTCCAAGTTTCCTCCACAAGATTTTTATTAAATGTTCCTATATAGCATGATAATAATCAACATTTTTTCATCTTTAAATTTGCGGTGTTGTTATTGTTAATAATAAAAAACCTAGATGATGTTAAATGAAGGTCTTCCATTTACCCTCCGTTTCCATAGACGTGAGTATATGCAAAACCTATCCATTACACATCCCTTATCGGGTTGGGCGTACAATGCACAAAAGACGTTGGGTATAGGTTTGGGGCCTGCACAAATTTAAGATCTGCTAACGATCTATGTTGATTGGTTATATCTATGCGACAAACTGGTTGACATGCCTCTATTCTTCAAGCTGCCAGTTCCAAGAGTTCCACGGTTTCTATCTTATTTTTCGAAGAAAACATCTTCTCAAATAGCTTTTATGTGAGATTCCCCCGTTTGACATCCACTCATCTTGGTTGTATGGTGGTCAGTTACTTTAATCCGCAGTTTCCAGGGGCAATGAATCCCATACTCTCACCCTCTTCTCTTAATGCGAACTGCCCCATTATTAATATTTAAAGAGACAACTCTTGTCTCTACCAATCAGCATCCTACCAAAGAAAGGTGACTGGACCAAATATATGCTGGCAGGTTCTTGTATTCTTCTGTTTCTTGCTGTTCCTGGTAATGGCTTCTTCTCTTCTAAGCCTCTTTTCTTCATCCTGACCTTCTCATCCAATGTGTTGATGGAAGACAGCGTTATGAGAGAATCTTTGCGTTTGGGCCTGACCTAGGGCCGACTTGCATCCTTGACTTAGCTGCCTATCCTGACATTTGACTTTTTTTTACCAATTCTCTGCTTACATCATGTACCATCCTAGCCCTTATAATTACACTGCTCTACCAGCCACCATGTGAAATAACTGCGAATCCTGACTGTTTTACTCCTCTGATGCTTGATCATATAACCTACATAGGAACACAGAACAAATCTCATTGAGGATTTCCATTCACTTAATATAGGAAAGAAAGAAAAACATGGGGCCCTCAGTACTAAGGGTCGAACGCCGGAGACTTTCCGTCGGGTTTCCGAATTATTCTCTTTTGCCATCAATTGCCCCTGGCGTTTTTGGTGATCTGGATTGTGGCCCGCATCGGCACCGGCTGCATGATGACAGAAATGGGGGGCAGAAAGGCCGGTTTTGGGGACAACCCCACGAGATTCGGACAAACCCCAAGAATTTAAAAAGGAAAATGTGTCGCAAGGATCAAGACACCTCACATGCACCAGGAAGAAGCCGGTGAACTCTGCGCGGACCTCGGACGCAGAGAAGAGACAAATGCAGGAACTCGACGCACAATATTAGTGATAGCGCCGGACCCAAAATCCTCATGCGGACAACGCACCACGAGGATGAGACGCGCGAGAGGGCGTAAGTAAGGGTAAAGTAATATGCCCCATGATGGTATAAGGATCCCCTTAAATTCGTCCCAAAAATTCTGCTTTGATATGTTTAGGACATTATATACAGTATTCCTATAATGTTGGTGTCGCCATATCCCAAACTTAAATTTAATGAATAATCTAGAATCATCTATCAATTCACCTCCGAGCCACATTGAAAAGATCTCTATAGATTATACATCTTTTGTCAAAACTTTGGGGTCTTTCTTTATGAACTGGCTGTGATTAAACTTTTTACTTTATACAATTAATCCCTAATGGAAACGGTCTCCTTTCATAAGCCTAACTGGTTTTTCTGCCTTCAAGTTTATTCCATATATCTTGCAGGATTTCGTTTTGAAGTTTATTGTCATAGGGCCAAAGTCTGATCATCCATATTTTTATGTTTCAGCACATTTTCACCTCCTCCAATTATTTCTTTTAAATTGTTTTAATCTTTTACTTTTTGTTTATTTAATGCAACATGTAGACAGATTTTTTCTCTATCATTAATTGTTATTGCCTAATATTTAGTTCTTTTCCAAAGGCGTATGTAATGTTTATAACATGTAATATGGGTGAATTAAAACACGAGCCCCTTTCCAGATATGATTGAGGTCAGACAGAATTATTATTGTTAGGCCTAGGGCCCTCAACACGAGATCTCTAATCTACTACTATTACACAATTAGTTTTCAAGTGAGAATAGCAGAAGATACCCTATTAGACCAGACAGACTGGTGAACATTCCGTGTTTTTCCAAACCTCAACACAAGTACCATACACAAGGATGAGATGATCACTAAAATGTATTGGAGGACCTCCTGACTAACTTAGACTGTAGATATCAGTAGATAATTTGCCATCCTGCTTATTCTATCTAAACCTCTTCATACATGACTATGCCCTGCTCAAGTACATCAAACTTATTGTTAGTTCAACACTGTCATGGAAGCAACAATATTGACAATCAATTTCACATGATGTTGTTCCAATGGGAATTAGGCATCAGGTGAAATTATTAGCAACCAAGCAAGAGTACTGAATAAAGAGTGCGTTATGCACGGTGGGGACCGCAGACCAATCCAGTACCAATTCTTTCTGTCAAACCCGTTGGATAATTTTGAATGTTGTGTGCTTCCATATTAGGGGTAGCAAGAGGACCCTTACAAGTGGCTTAGGTAGTACAAGTATCCAGCGTGGCCACTCAATGCGAGCTGTGGCTGAGATACCAGGAGAAAGGCCAGTCACCAGGAGATGTGGAAGAGGTAATAGGGGTGGGCAAAAACCGCAGCGGCAGACCACTACCCCACCTTTCTGTATGCGATCCACAGGAGGAGCACTGCAAAATGACCTACAGCAGCCATAACGTGTGCATGTGTGGCACAAACGGTTAGAAACCAATCCAGGATGAGAATGAGCGACACGTTGTCCACAGATTGTGCAAAGGGGTTGCTTTTCTCGGCCACAAGGGTGTGCAACACATTGCCAGAAAGCTTGGCAGGTTTTACAAGACGCCTCCCCCGATGTGCTGAGAAAATGCATTTAATATGGGTAGTTCTGCATTTTCCAGAGGCGACATAGCTGTCTGTTTATACTTTTATTTCCTTATCTTTTATTCGAGCAGAATCCTGCAGGTTATAACATTATATCCTATCATGCTTAAAAAATTAGGATATTAGTTCAAATCCTATGTCTCATCCTCTTTTGGTCTGCAATAGAACGGTAAGTCTACTAAGTATACTATATCCTACCAGTGATTTATGTGCGGGTTTGAAGTATGGAGGAATAAAATGTATTTTCTATTTTTAAAGATTGATATAGCGTAGAAGACACATTAAGAATTATTTCATGGATTTCATATTAATCTGAAACAAAACTATCTTACCACTACATGAAAGATCCGTTCAGGAGTAATGGTACAAAACAATCCAGTTCTACTAACGTTTCACATTACTTAGAAACAAATTTAGTTTGGTTATACTGTCCAAAACAATGTTTCTCTTGTAAAGACATTGAATGCCCCCAACAACTATGTTACTTTTATTAAAAACAGTTCCATTTAATATTAAGTAAATAAGTTGTCAATCAGTTCACTCTGTCCTATACTTTGGTTGACACAGACGTTGAGGACCAGGGCACAGGACCATTGATATGCCCTTGTTATTCATAACCAAGAGCACCATCCTCCATTTAACTATAACATCTCTTAGTTCTGTAAGCCATGAAATAAATTAGTCAGAGTCAAATAAAATTACAGGACAAACCAGACTTAAAGTCAACCCTCTAACCAAAACATACACACTATTTTCCTATGGTTGGAACTACGGTTGTGGCCCACAGGTACTGAACCTCAGCATCATAAGATATCAGGTACAGAGTGCCCATGCTGACTGGACTTGTGCTGATAATGCATGCCACTCCATTTAATTTTTCTAGCAACACCAGATATTACGTTTTGGATATCCAACAGCGGAATAAACGAATTGATGATGGCCACCTCGTACATATAACTACTATAGAGCTAACCATTGTCATAACTAAAGATATTTACTATACTAACAATGAATGATATACAGATGTGTCACTCTTAGGCTACATTCACACGACCGCGGAGGACGTAGTGCGCCTTAAGCTGCGGCCATATATACGTCCCCCATGGCATACAATGGGCCACAAGGAGCACGACATGTTTCTTTCCCTGTGTTATGGTGCGTGCATCGCTATGAAGAGGGGAGGGTCACCACTACGGCTAAGCGCCATGGGGCATACGTCATGTGAATCCAGCCCTACCTAGCACTTGGAATTGGTAAGACGAAGACATTGAGACAAATGGAAAACATATTTACTACATGGTCATTGGATACCACCACTAGTGGGGAGAGAACCTATAGGCAAACATATTGTGATCCGATTAGAATAATATAGTAATGCTGCTTTGTATAGAATGTTTGTTAAGAAGTGGTAACTCTGACACACATATCGGTAATGTCCAGCGAGAGCAAAGCTAACGGAAGGACACATCGCATAAGGGGATGTAATTAATGTCTTCTTGTGTCTTAGAAACGTTAGAAAGAAGATATATATTCTGTTTGTATGACTCTGAGGACAAAAATGGTCTTTTAATTTTCCAGGGGTATTTATGCTTGACTAACTCCTTCCATCCACGCTAATAAATATGTGCCCACAGGCGTAGTGTTTATTTGGAATTGTGACGGTACAACTTCCTCTAGCTCATAATTTCTATATTGTAGGCATTACATAAAACAAGTGTCAGAATTAATTAGGTCTCAATGGGGCCTTTTTGGACAAACGCCTCAAAAGTGACTTATTGCGAGTAACATGAGGATCGGGTGTTCGGGGCGGGGGGTGGATATCTGACATTTTTGTGACTTCAAATCAACTAATTTATGTTATATTTGTTGTGGGTTTGATACAATAATAACATTCAATTTCTACCGACTTATTCTGTGGTTACTAAAATAAATTCTACAAATAGGGCCACCAAACATTAACTTGTCTGTGGAATGGATAAGCCAGAAGAAATAAAAATATATATAAGATATCACAAATTTTCCAATGGAAATCAAAAGCTTAGTGCTGGGCCCAAATGTTGGAGCATAAAAGTGCTTATAGTAGTTATAACTGATAACAAAACAGTTATTCAGAATAAATTACCCGTTTTTTTGTACCAGTCTATGAGCTCTTACTTTTATATCGTAATAGGATAGTTTTTGCTGGTATTGATATCACAAGGCTGACATTTCAATATACAGTATTCTCTTGGGTAACAGAATTTCTAGTGAAATTTGCCATAACTGTCGAAATTGTCTTGTGCCAAATTAGTAAGAGTTGTGGAAAGTTTTGGCCGATAGTTTTCGGAGTAGTAAGGCCAAAAGGGTGTGACCTCAAAAAAGAGGGAATGACTTTTCCGGGAAGAAAAAAGTGCATGATGCCAAATCATAATGCATATGTTCCATAATTTTGATTTATTTAGCTTTCTAGCGCAAATCAACAAGATGGTGCAAAGTATGACTAGTACTACTTCTACTATTACCTTATACTACTCCAGCTTTTTTATCAGCATCAGGCCACAGTAAAATAAAAATCTATAGATAAAGATAAATCTGGTGCAGCAGAAGACTGGTTTAGATGTGTTCAGAATTCCCCACATGGCCACTTTCAGAATCAAGATGAGGTCATACATAGAGCATTACATGTTAGTCACGCAGCGTTAGCTAACAATAAACTACAGTTGTTCTTAAGTTTGTAATTTATGTTGAAGTTGAAGAGCGTATATTTTTGATTGACACAAAAATATAGAACCAAAGTTCAAAAAATGACAAAACGCTCACCACCCCAAAGAGAGAACGTGCCGACTTGGAAGGAAGCTGAACAAAAGATGAAAACTTTTCCAGCACTCGTCTTAGGTTACAAAACATTTTTTAACCTAAGAACCGAGTGAGTGGAAAAAGTTTTCTACTTGTGTTCAATTTTGAAGTGAACCTAACATATTTTTTTATCCCTGAGAACAATGGGGCAATTTCTTATGGTCCGCTGGTCTTCTTCCTTATTATTCTTCTTCGCCCTGCGCAGCTCCTCCTACCCTTAATATCACTTTTTCCCTCCTCCAATTCAACGACAGATACTTGGGTTTCTTCTTATCCCGTTGCCACTATCTCTTATTCCCCTTTACCTCTTTTCCTCTTATCAGTATTCTACCCTGTCGTTTATCTCCGTTTTTTTTTTTTTTCCCCCTTTTCACCTATTCTCCGCCTCCCCACCCCTTCCTTTTTTCTTCCCCCCCTTTCTCTTTCTCTTTTTCTTTTCCTTGCCTGCTCTCATTCTTTACTTGTTCTCTTCCTTTGTACTTCCATTACTTTTCTGTACCCTACCCGTCCTCTGCATCCGTTCTTCTTGCGGACTTGGTGGGCCAGTGCGCCGCCTTGTCTTGGGGGTTATTGAAAATGGGACCGAAAAAAGTGATTAAGCGCATAATGATCGCCCCTTCCCCAGCTTAGTAATATAACTGTGTTATCCACATATAGCCCCCCCAGTCGTAGTAATATACTGTTATTAACTAGCCACTTATATCACCATAATCCCCATATCAGCCCCCCCCCAGCTTCTTAGTGATAATATTATATTCATATGTGATCCCCCCAGAGCCCAGTATAAAATAAGTACCGGCCCCCATACCACATCATAGGGAGGTCAAGTATGTATGAAGATAAAGCACATGCCGTAAGATCGATGCGTTGACTAACGTATGAATATAGAATATCCCCCAAGTAATAGTATAAATAATTATAGCTCAAGTCCCCAAACTACCAAATAAAAAATATAGAAATCCCATCACCCTAGTATAAAAAATTATAGCCCCAAATCCCCAAATAAAATATTAGCATCCCCCCTCCCCCTAGTCGCCTACATAGGTCTCTAGTTATAAAATTAATTATGGCCCCAACCAACCAAAATCTCCCAAAATAAAAAGATAGCATCACAATACCTCCTATTCATATAAATAGTAATTTTTACCTAGTAAGTATTTCTATTTTATTTCCAGATACCCTGTGTTGCTTCACCGCTCAGTTCCGACAGTAGTTTACCATCTTTTTAACAGGGCATGAAGTGCATTGTC
The DNA here is from genome assembly GCA_019512145.1 of Engystomops pustulosus. NCBI lineage: Eukaryota > Metazoa > Chordata > Amphibia > Anura > Leptodactylidae > Engystomops > Engystomops pustulosus. The sequence goes on from CM033643.1 coordinate 171,684,353, forward strand.
TTGCAACAGTATGAAAATTAAATCGGTTGCTCAGTCCGAATCAGTCGATTGTCGACGGCAGTTACCCCTATTTGATGCGCATGGAAGCCAAACGCAGCTGCCCACAAAAAATAGATTACTGCATGGGAACCCCTACCAGCCACAAACCATAAACCTGTAAATTACATGTCCACTCTGCAGATAGATAACAACTGGTTGCATAGTCCCCAAATTACACCAGGCTAGCCAATAATACATATATCACCCCACCCCATTATCTAGTCTGATGAACCCACGTGTAGCCCCGCCCCTAGACGCTCTGTCATCAGTAATGAGCCCCCCCAAAGTAATGATTTTTATAATTTTAAATTGTCTCGGAAAACCCCCCAGGATATTTACCATAAAGTCCACTTTACAGCAAACCTGACGATGTCTCCCCCCTTGATAACTCTTATTCAGACCCCAGCCAGCAACGTCAGCAGTGTAGTAGCAAAAGTTCACCGTAATCAACCGACACCACCTCTATTAACAGAGGTAAAAGTGGTGGCCCCCCCTATTCCCCCACCTACTATTCCCCTACCGACAACCCTACCACCTAGACCCCCCTAGTCCACACTCACCCATACCCATAGTAAACCCTACTAACCCACCCCTACCCCCTAGTATTAAAACCCCCCCTAGTATTCAACCCCCTTAGTCCACAACCCCCCCCCTCCCCTAGTACCCCCATAGGTATCACCCCCCCCCCCCCACCTAGTATCCACCCCCCTAGTCCCCAGCAATCCCAAATACAACCCCCCCACCTACCCCCCATGAACTACAACGTCACCCCCTCCCACCCCCTCCCCCTAGTAGCCTAGTTATAAATAATATGGCCCCAAATAATAGGTACCCAACCAAATAGTAATACATATAGCACACCCCCATAGATAAAATAATTATGGCCCCATGCCATTAGCATAGCGTCCCCCCCCTCCTCCCCCGTAGTAGTATTAAACACGTTTTGAGCCTCCCTATATTATATGCGCCCCCCCCCAGTATAATTATTAGCCCATTTAATTAAAGTACATTGAAAAAAAATAATAAAATCCTACTCACCTGCAGGGGGCCAAAAGCGCTCCATCGGGCGGATCGGTCTCACCGGCTCTCTGTGAGCGGGCTACCACAGTGACCAGGCGCATGACGTCATGACGCCTGGTCACGATTAGGGACAGAGCGCGCAGCTGCGGAAAGGAAAGGCGCATGCCGTCGCTCCCGCATATAAATCGTGCCGGTGTCTTAAAGAGACTGGCGCGATTTTTTATTTAGCTGGTGGGCGATTCGGGCGTTAATGGACGCCCGAATCGCCCACTTTAGAGCGGCAAATTTCGCCGCCCTTTACAGGGTCCCGCATTCTGCCGCCTGAGGCGAGATTTTCATCTCGCCTCATGGCAGATGCGGCCCTGGCCGTGCGTAATGAAGATACTGTGAGCATGGGCCAGTGATCCTGAGAGCTCAGTGACGTCACCGGCTCTTGGGAGGGAGGTGGGAGAACTCTCAAACTAGCGAGGCGCGTGAATAGTTCTGCTAGCGACCAAGTGCAGAGCGCCCTGTAGCTGGGCCCAGGAGCACCAAATGGTGCATTTACCTGTTGCATAAAATCTATTTTTCGACGGAACTGCTCATTTCTGGGCCTAAACAAGACAACCTCCAGCATAAGCTTACCTACACCTATGTAAAGGTTTGTTTAGGTCAGAATAACCTTTTATCAAATGGTAGATTTCCTTTAATGTGATTGAACCATTTGGGATTAGATTTCATAATCCATCTTGCTCCGCATCTTAGGAATTCCTTATTGCGATCTCCACCTTCAGGACTCACCATAACTCTTTCAATTCCAGAGAATCGTAATACTTCAGGATGACCCTGGTGGACAGTGAGAACATGTTCAATTTGACCTGGTTAAGGTTATTTGTCTAATTATAGTGACTACTTCTAAAATTGTGGTTCAGACAACAATGGGTCTAACCCGGGTGCCTCTAGAGGGTAGTAGGTCAAAATATGGGTTTGCAATTCTTCTCTCCTCTTTCGTCCGATCCTATGTGGCCTCGCTACACGTTACAAGTGTGCGTTCCACTCTCCTGTCGGAAGAATCAGTACAGGAAATGCAGCATCCAGGAGCTGGAAGCTGTGGATCCACACCACTGCCATCTAAAATTGTGGTGTAAGCGTGTGTTTGTACAGTGTATATTTTCAGAAATGTATGCTGTATACATATGAAGATATAAATCATTTTTGTGTGATGGGTGTGTATACTGCATATGTGAGTAATTATGTGTAACAGTGTGTACTCGTAATTATACGAGTATACGGTATCTGGGGCTATATGTAGCATGTATGTGTACGTGAGTATGTATTATATGTGTGTATACTGGATACATATGTATTTGACCCCTTAATGACTTTACCCTTTTTTGTTTATGTGTTTTGATTTTTTCCCTCCGCATCTTCCAAATTATTTTTTGAAGTACAGAGCTGTGTGAGGGTTTGTTTTCTGCATAAAAATTTTTATTTCTTAGTAACAGTATTTTATATACGTGTACAGAAAAGTGGGAAAAAATTCAAATGTGGTGAAATACGTGAAAAAGGAATTTGCACCATTATCTCGTGGGCTCGTTTTTTACGGCTTTTATTTTGCTCTCCAAATGACATGTTTCCTTTATTCTTTCAGTCTGCACGATCACAGAGATCCCAAATTTGTATAGGTTTTCTTCAGTTTTGATACATTAAAAAAAAAAATTAAAGCCTTCATTTCTTCATTTTACCATCTTCTGATGCTATTAACTTTTTCATATTTCTGTGTACGTTGCTGTGTGAGGTGTCAAAATTGATGGTTTCTTTACTGTATGACCTTTGGATCACTTTTTATTTTCTATGCTGCAAAATGACGTAAAAGTGGTGTTTTGAACATTTGGGTGGTATTACAAGGAATAACCTTTATTATATTGTGATAGATCAGGACTTTTGCAATGCCTAACATTATCATTTTATTTGTTTATTTTTATATCAGTTCCACAGAAAGGATGTGATTGTAACTTTTAGGTTATTTATTTTACTTTTTATCATTTTCAGACTACTTATGGTACTTTAAACCGAGGTTGTCTGATCGATGCTACTATATACTGCCATATATGGCAGAAAATTACTGTAGAGTTGTAGAATTGTGCCGTTGGCACATGATTAAAAATCTGCAGTAATGACAGGTCCTTGTTGTCATGGTAACTGATCATCACTCCCCGATGACCCCACAAGGAGGGACAAACAAAGACAATATGGCAGTGCCAAAACATTGACAGTTTTGTACTGTCTTTGGTTGCGTGCTAGACACTCAGCGATGAGCGAACATACTGCCATACATTTCGCCAGCTCGGAAGGAAGAAAATGGCAATCTCCCGCCGGTTGATTTTTGCGCGGCCAGAAACGAGAGCCAATACAACAAGCCCAGGAGACTCTGAAGTACGCCCAGCATCATGTGGTACACTTACATGTTGATAGCAGTGGTTGGCTGGCCTGATCAGGTGACCCTGGAATATACTAGCCACTGCCCAGGGTGCTCGGATCATTGTATGCCTGGATGCCGTTAGGGATAGAGCTGCTGCTGGCCAGGCATAGTGTTAGGGTGTTCTATTAGATTAGTGTTAGGCAGGAGTGATTCTACAAGTAGTGATTCTACTTTTTAGGGCTACAGTAGCGTTTTTTTTTTATTTGCTTGTGGCTGGGCTTGCTGGCACTAGTAGTGCAGCTACGACCATATTGTGACGAATTTGCAGGGAGACTTGCTAACGTTATTTTTGGCTCTTAGTGACGCACATATCCATTTCAAACAGCTTAGTGGGACAATTTATTGGGGGTTTGATTGAATCAGGGACAGTCTGCCGATTTTATTAATTTTTTTTTTCAAGAGTGAAAGTCACAGCACAAAATTCTTTTGTGTGCTGTCAGTGGTGCATATACAATTTCTTCTAGCTTAGTCTGCCTGCTACTGTTTAGCAAGCTAGTCTCCAGAAATCCAGAAAATTGTCTTGTTTAGAAACTTGCCATAGCAATCATCTTCTGAGGTTGCTGTCTGATTTCTTCTGCATGTTTTGTTCTTCTATAAATCCAAAAAAAACAAACATAAAAATAAATCTACCAAAAAAATTTTACAGTTTATATTTCTCTTTTGTCTATAAAATAGACATTTATTTTGAAAATGTTGAACCCGAGGGCTAAGGGTAGAGGACGAGGGGGTGGGAATCCAACTACTGCAGGGGTCAGAGGCCGTGGTCCTGGGCGGAGTGAGACACTACCTGCTGATGAGGGAGCAGGGGAACGCCGCAGAGCTACACTCCCTAGCTTCATGTCTCAACTTACTGGGACTTGTGGTAGAGCACTGTTGAGGCCAGAACAGTGCGAACAGGTGATGTTGTGGATTGCGGACAATGCTTCAACTCATTTGTCCACCAGTCAGTCTTCCACGCAGTCCACCCATGTTACCCAAGTGAGCACTCCTCCAGCTCCTTCACCTCAACCTCCTTCCCCCCAGTCTGCCCCCTCCCAGGAACATTTGGAATTTGATCTGGCATACTATGAGGGACTGTTTTCTGGACCCTTCGCAAACCACTTCTCAGGTTGCTGTTGGGCTCTTTCCCTATGCCCAGGTTTTCCACCGGTCCCAGTCTGTGGGGGATGATGACATTATTGACGTAGTGGAAGAAGTGTGTAAAGAGGTTGTGGACGATGAGGAGACACGGTTGTCAGACAGTGGTGAAGTTGTTGTCAGGGAAGGAAGTCTGAGTGTGGAGCAGACTGAGGAATCGGAGGCTGATGAGGTGACAGACCCAAGCTGGGTTGATAGGCCAGGTGAAGACAGTGCTTCTGAGACGGAGGCGAGTCCTATACCAGAACAGGTTGGAAGAGGCAGTGGTGGGGCCAGACGGAGAGGCAGGGCCAGAACTGGTGAATCAGCGACAAATGTTTCACGTATTGAAGCTCCCGTAGCAAGGGCTAGATTTTCTGAAGTCTGGAGGTTCTTTAAAGAAACAGCGGATGACCGACGGAACCCAGTGAACTCTAATTGCGCCACTGACCATAGCCTTGACTAAAACTTGGTTGTAAAACATCTACAGAGGACTGCTGGCCTGCAAAGGTGGGCAAAATAACAATCTAATACCATCTGTGAACCTCCACAATTAGCGTTACCCATACAAATGTCCTCTGTAATTTGTTTAATTTTTAAACTCCAACTTATTCATTGTTCTATGAAATTATCATGTACAGTTATGAATCAATATTGATTGTGAATCAATTTCTCCTGCTGTTAGGGAAAATGAATCAGAGAGCAAGTAAAAATAAACAAGACAAACCCCTACAAAGGAGTAGCTCTATAGGTGGTGATCACAGAACATTTCTCTGTTTTGATCCTTCTGGCTGTTGCTTTGATCACTTTTGTATTTTTTCATTGCTCTCATCCCAGCTGCAGTACAGCTACCTCCTCTTTCTAGCCAAGAGGAACTGGAGAAGCAGTTCCAAAGCTCTGCAAAATGACCTCCAGCAGGTCACTAAAATCCACGTGCTCAGACTGTCAGAAACAAACATCATGAGGATTGTATGAGGGCCTGTGAAGGGTGATTGGCATTTGCCAGGGAACACCAAGATTGGAAGATTCAACATTGTCACATTGTACTCTTTAAGAATGAGAGAAGTGTCACACTAAGCACTTGTGACATAGTCTGGATTTAGTGTAGAGAATGTTCAGCCAGGCAGTGTAAGGAGTTCCTAGAGGCACTCAGAGACTACACACACACACTACTGAGACTCATTTGCTTATCTTCAGGAATTTACACCAAAGTTCGATGAGCCAGAAATTACATTTTCCACTTTTATTTTCAGTATCATTCCAAATATAGACCTCCATGGGATATTAATTTAGGTTTTCATTGAACATTTTTATGTTTTATTGTTCTCCATGCATTCCTGTAACAGGCATCATCTTCCTTCCGTAAAGTATGGCTAAGGATGCGCTGATATTGTCATTGTGTTTTACTCTGACATTGCTAGAGTGAATACTGGTTTATACTTACTTCGACCTTGACTCATTTTTACCACACTCATCTGTTTCCTGCATGCTCTCTGCTAGTTATCTAACTGCGATTTACAGAAACTCTCTTCACTCCAATTGCCATCTTGTCTGTACATCTTGTCAGAGTACTGATCCAATCATCCTCCAGATCATGTTTTGGATTCTGATTTAAGGTCCCCTGAATCACCACTCTAAGCTAGTTGTGTATTCTAGTATTTTTGACCCTTTGCTTGTATTCTGACTATCCATTTTTATATTGATGTTGTATTGTGTTTATTATCTTGGCTTTTACCTGTATCTGGTGACTATTGGTCTCTCTATTGTCTTATCTTTGTCTCTGTGTTTGCACTTTGGCAAATAAAGGTAATGTAGAATAGTTGTCTACCCACCACATAAGGTGGGCCCGGTAAATTGGCAGGTACAGCTGAGAAATGGGTTTAATCTCAGGTCCAACTGCTTCTGTTTATGTTGCCAGTCTGTTCATTAACCCGGCATTACAATTCCACTATGTACTGAATAAAGAATTGCATAAACCAAGAAATAGATAGCTGCAGGATGAACTAGCCGCTGTTCGATTGTTACAGGTAATGTATTGCTCATAAAACACTTTTTTCGGCTATGGATTGTAGCCTTCATTAGGAACATTTAAAAACTGATACAATTGTATCTTTAGTGACAGTCAATGTTTAAAAACCAACAAAAGGTATACTCATGCACCACTAGATATAAAGAGTCAAACCCCTGTAGATTCTTGTGTTGATACTCCTAAAGAACTGACCAACGTGTTAGAGCAACCCTGACATTCAAGTAGAATTGATACACAGAGAAAAAAATCTTTATTTTTCAAAAAAACAAAGCAAACAACACAAAATATATCTTTATTGACAAAAAAGCAGAAACTATAAAAGCTTTTCGTATTGATACAGTTTGTACACACTAAAACTGTAGAAAAAGGCAGCATTGAAGTGGGACATGCAGATGTGACTAACAAATGTCAGAATTGCCCTGACAGCGCCAAGAAGTGCCCTGTCAGTGCTCTGCATCGCAACCCAATATCTCAAGGCAGCAGGCACCAGGAACTACCCACCTCAGCTATGAGGGTGGGCAAAGGCGGCAGGAACACATCGAGGTCCCGTCTGAAGAAAGAATCCTGGAGCCTGACTAATTTCTTAAAGTCAACTGGCTCAGCTGCAAAGAGAGCTGCACTGCCGAAGATGGCTGCCACCACTGGAGGAGTGTGGACTTTTCCCAGCCCATGCCCTTATCCTCCAGCAAGGTACCCAAGCTGACAACCACACCAGGCGCTGCAGTGCCTTCACCACGCAGGGCCATGAAGACGCCTGGAGCTCAAATGGAGCCTCATACCCCTGCTTAGGCCCATGTAGGACCGGCAATAGCCGACGGAATGCAAGTAGAGCTGATACAGTACAGCCACGCCATGTGGCCAGTCATGGATGGGCTGTTAGAAGTGGAGCAGGCCCCCAATTTGCCAGATGGGGGGATAATTGTACATAGCCCCTGGGGCACCCTTCATACCTCCTCTCCCCGAGGCTCATCAGCTACAAGAGAGCTCCCTCAGGTGCCACATACAGGACTATCCCCACCAAGATCCGAGGCATGCTCCACATCCCTAGGAACTTCCTCATGCTGGGCTTCAGCTCATAGTCCTGCTCCCCCTAGCCCACCTGCTGCAGGCGGCAGAGGAAACTGGTCTGGGGCCTCACCATCCACATCTCCTGCCCGATATGAAGGGGACTGGAAAGCTCACATAATGACACTGTCTACAAGGGAAGATCTCCAGATCCTATTGGGGCAGATGGAGACTTCACAGGAAAGATATGGAGGACATTAAATCTGAGATTAAGCATGTAGGCCACAGAGTCATGAAGCTGGAGGAGCAAGAAGTGGGGTTGTGCGATATTATTCATTTTCATAAAGAAGTCATCTTGCAGCACACATCACAAATAGCTGACATCATGGATCATCTTGACGACAGAGAAAACTGTCACAGATGGAATAACCTGCGTATCTTTCTCCCGGAGGAGGTTACACTCACATAATTCCATGTGCTGCTCCCCGGTGTCTCCATGTGCTGCTCCCCGGTGTCTCCATGTGCTGCTCCCCGGTGTCTCCATGTGCTGCTCCCCGGTGTCTCCATGTGCTGCTCCCCGGTGTCTCCATGTGCTGCTCCCCGGTGTCTCCATGTGCTGCTCCCCGGTGTCTCCATGTGCTGCTCCCCGTGTTCTTCAATGTGTTCTTCACATACTATTTTGGTTGCACCATTTCACGCGTATCTTCCGACAAGTAAGCTGATGTGCCGAACATCTGTAATCTATTCTTCATTGTGTTTTTCACTGTTTTTCACTTAAATGATCCTGTGTTCACTGTTTTTATTCTATTCTTCATCGTTCTTCACTGTGTTTTTTAAATTAAATGCTCGATCTCGAGCAGGGGAAATACTCGTCCGAGCAACGAGCCGTCTCGAGTACCTTAATACTCGAACGAGCATCAAGCTCGGACGAGTATACTCGCTCATCTCTAACTACTACACATCACATGGAGTTTTCAAAAAAACTAACAAGATTCTTTGGACTGGGCAATATAGGCATGCAACTCACCGGACGTGGAACAATCCAAACAAGGAGAGACAGAGCAATTTGTAAGAAAAAGCTTCTTACCTTTTTGTGCAGCTGCAAGGTCTGTCTGTCCTGAAGGAATGATCCCTAAATTCTCCGGTAGGCGTCATGCAAACCCATGTCGCTGTCCGAGCGCCAAGTTTTGTCAGGGAAATATCCCCATATCTCGATGTGATTTGTGGTTCCAAATCATTATATAGTACGAGCTGCTCGGTGAATCACTCAGACCTTCACATGTTTGAGAGAATTCCAATTTATTTAGGTTGCAGACAGTTTCTATAGGTTCTCGGGACAAAGGAACCTACTGACCATACCCACATTCCAATAGCCCCTGAAAGATGTAACTGAAAGATGATCTGTGTATGCGACGGGATGGGTACTAGAAGAACAGATGCAAAAGGGGATATTTGAGTATAGTAAAACACGTGGAATGTGAACACAATAGAGAATGGATTCTATTCCCTCACATAACCTGTTGCGAATGTCTCCTTCTAAGCAACTAGAAATAGCCACACGGGTCTGACGGGTCTGAATACAAAGCCATGATACTCGTCACTGCTTTTTCTGGAAAGCCAAACCGCTTCAGTACCTCTTGCAAATACCTCCAATAAACTCTGTCAAACGCCTTCTCCGCATCCAAAGACAAAAGCAGAGAAGTCGTCCGACATCATTTATATTGGTTTTCTTATCTTTGCTCAATTTTACTGAGCAAAACCAATATTGGAAGACATCATTTTTTTTTTTTTTACTATCGACAACTTTTCAGGGCCATAACTTCTGTATTTTTCTGTTTTCAGATCTGGTTGAGGACTTATTTTTTGCAAAAAAAAGTTGTTCTTTTCAGTTGTATCATATTAGTGAAAATTTTTTGTGATGGTGTTTGATGAAAAATTGTATGTTATGGGAAGATTTTCGTGTTTTTTTTTTTTAACGGCGTTCACCGAGCGGGTTCAATATTGATTTAGATTTATTGTACAGATTAATACGGACGCGGTTATACCAAATATTTACTTTTTTTGTGTTTTATATAATATATTTGCATCCAACAAAGCGTTGTTGGATTTGGCGCTAATGTGTAAGTGTATAATGAGTGGTGTTTGGGGGAGTCGCTGGTACTAATAGATGGTGACCTGCACCCAGTCTATAGTGTGTGTCACCTAAAGAAGGAGCCACTAAAATCAATAAAGGAATGTGGTACCTGCGCCACCGATAATTAAAATATATACACTGTATCTACAAGTGTGCAGGATAACGCAGCATTGGTATCACTAATACATAATGGGGGTCATTTACTAAGGGCCCAATTCGCGTTTTCCCGACGTGTTACCCGAATATTTCCGATTTGCGCCGATTGTACCTGAATTGCCCTGGGTTTGTGGCGCACGCGATCGAATTGTGGCGCATCGGCGCCGGCATGCGCGCGACAGAAATCGGGGGGCGTGGCCGAACGAAAACCCGATGTATTCGGAAAAACCGCCGCATTTAAAAAAAAAATTGTGTCGCGAAAATTTCACTCACCTTCATCCTGGATAGGCCGGTGTATTTCGAGGCATTCCAGCGGACTTCAGCGCAGCAGCGCCACCTGGTGGACGGCGGAGGAACTGCTTTGATGAATCCCGGCCGGACCCGAATCCAGTGCAGAGAACGCGCCGTTATATAAATAACATTTAATTATAAGTTAAAAGGGAACTTTTTTATTTGTTTGTTTAAAAATATTCTTAAAAATGAGAAATTATATATGGTATGGTCCGGTCCGTAATTATGCTACTCAATATTTACATAAACGCGAACAATTCTATTTCTTTATTGAGTCCACTTGGGACCAAAGTGTTGAGAAGAAAAATCCATTTACTCTCCGATCGTGACATATCGAAGATATAATTTCCTCCTCTCCAACTTTGAGGTACTTTTGGACATTTTGGACATTACTATCTACATTGAAGACCAGACAATTAAAACTCGAACATATAATAAACCCACAGATAGCAATAGCTTTATTTTGAGATCTAGTTGCCATCTCCCAGTCTGGTTAGATGGCATACCAAAAAGCCAATTTCTACGTCATCATAGAAATTGTACGGACCTTGAAATATCTGAGGGAGAAGCCTTGAACCTAAAACAAAAATTTATCAACAAAGGATACAACGAAATTCCCCTCGACAACACAAAAATAAGTATCACAAATCTATGCAGGTCACAATTGCTGAGAAAGAAGGAGGAAACAAATCTAATTGAAAATAGGATGGTCGACAATGATAACATAGAGGTCCCAATCATAACCCAATATACTCAAGGTCGGGAAATTCTCAGAAAAATTGTAGCTCGTCACTGGAACATTTTATCCCAGGACAAAGTAATAGGTCAACATCTGTCAAAAAAACCTAAATTTATTTTTAAAAAAGCAAAGAATATTGGAGGGCTAGTAGCCCCGACCATCAAGGAACCTCGAAAAACCCAAATACAGTCCCAAATGAATTTTCTACACAGCAATGGTTTTTTTCCATGCACACAATGTCCAGCATGCAGAATTACCAAAAATAGAAAGGC
>CM033643.1:171695630-171714436 GCA_019512145.1 Engystomops pustulosus
TAATTAAAAACATTCGGACCCAATGAATGTAAGGAAAAATTAAAATCAAAAGCCAATTGACTTGCCATTCGAAGGGGTCTATATTGTATTATATGCCCGTGCAAAAAACTATACATTGGCCGGACAAAACGGATGCTGAAAGATGCATCAGTGAAACTCGACGTAATATGAAAAACAAGGGAAGAACACCCCCTATCAGACCACTATAAAAATACCATCAAGGACATTTTGAAAATCGAATTCTTCGCGATAGAAAAAGTACCTCAAAGTTGGAGAGGAGGAAATTCTATCTTCGTATGTCACGATCGGAGAGTAATGGATTTCTGCTCAACACTTTGGTCCCAAGTGGAACTCAATAAAGAATAGATTGTTCGCGTTATGTAAATATTGAGTAGCATAATTCGGACCGGACCATACCATATATAATTCTCATTTTTAAGAATATTTTTAAACAACAAATAAAAAAGTTCCCTTTTAACTTATAATTAAATGTTATTATTACAGTTTTTTATAACAAAAGAGACAAATACTCTCCAATTTTATATTAAAAGTTGATATATATTCACCTATAGTACCCAGGCTGTAACTAGACAAGAGTATATAACATGCTGCCGCACAGTGACAATCCACCCTGACGAAGGAGACAGTATCAGTTTTCGAAACGCGTCGGAGGACTTTTGTCCCTCTGGACCCACCGTAACCTGGTGACGTCACCATACGGAATCCACCAGAACTGCGATCGGAGTGTGAGCTAACCGGCGGCTCCACTCCTCGTGCAGTCAAACGCTGTTAGTCTCTGCTAAAAACATTGAGCGGATTACTCATAAGAAAACAGCATCTTGATGGACTCTGAATACAGTGCAACGGAATTCCTTTCCCTGGAACTTACCCAGATAAAGAACCTGCAGCAATAAAGGTACCAATATCTACCATACAGAAGTATGTTATAGTACCATTATGCCTGACTATATCTATCACTCATATGTATTACTGATACCAATGCTGCGTTATCCTGCACACTTGTAGATACAGTGTATATATTTTAATAATCGGTGGCGCAGGTACCACATCCTTAGTGTTTTTATTTGAGCTTAAAGCATTAGAAGCATGTTTATACATATCACAATGGTATATCACACTACCGGCCACTTTATTAGGTACACCTGTCCAACTGCTCGTTAACACTTAATTTCTAATCAGCCAATCACATGCGGCAACTCAGTGATTTCATGTAGACATGTCAAGACAATCTCCTGCAGTTCAAACCGAGCATCAGTATGGGGAAGAAAGGTGATTGAGTGCCTTTGAAACGTGGCATGGTTGTTGGTGCCAGAAGGGCTGGTCTGAGTATTTCAGAAAACTGCTGATCTACTGGGATTTCAACGCAAAACCATCTCTAGGGTTTACAGAGAATGTCCGAAAAAAGCAAAACATCCAGTAGCGGCAGTTCTGTGGGCAGAAATGTCTTGTTGATGTCAGAGGTCAGAGGAGATGGGCAGACTGGTTCGAGACTGATAGAAAGGCAACAGTGACTCAAATCGCCACCCGTTACAACCAAGGTAGGCAGAAGAGCATCTCTGAATGCACAGTACGTCGAACTTTGAGGCAGATGGGCTACAGCAGCAGAAGACCACACGGGTGGCACTCCTTTCATGCTAAGAACAGGAAACTGAGGCTACACATTGCACAGGCCATCGAAATTGGACAGGTAGAAGATTGGAAAACATTGCCTGGTCTGATGAGTTCGATTTCTGCTGCGACATTCGGATGGTAGGTCAGAATTTGGCGTCAACAATATGAAAGCATAGATCCATCCTGCTTGTATCAACGGTTCAGGCTGGTGGTGGTGGTGTCATGGTGTGGGGAATATTTTCTTGGCACTCTTTGGACCCTTGTACCAATTGAGCATTGTTGCAAAAGACCACAACGCTACCTGAGTAATGTTGCTGACCATTCATCTTTATGACCACAATGTATCCAACATCTGATGGCTACTTTGAGCAGGATAATGCGCCATGTCATAAAGCTGGAATGATCTCAGACTGGTTTCTTGAACATGACAATGAGTTCACTGTACTCAAATGGCCTCCACAGTCACCAGATCTCAATCCAATAGAGCATCTTTGGGATGTGTGGAACGGGAGATTCGAATCCTGGATGTGCCAGCCGACAAATCTGAGGCAACTGTGTGATGCCATCATGTAAAGGACCAAATCTCTGAGGAATGCTTCCAGCACCTTGTTGAAATCTATGCCACGAAGAATGAGGCAGTTCTGAAGGCAAAAGGGGGTCCAACCGTTACTAGCATAGTGTACCTAATAAAGTGGCCGTGAGGTGTAGTTATTCCAACAAAGGGAATAATTTACCTGAATAGCCTAGATGAGGGAAGGTTAGCTTTCTACCTAGATAACGGATATGACCTTCGCCCGCATAAAGGGTAAGCATCTTGCAAATATGCTGATGGTCGGTTTGGGTAGATACATATCCAGTATGAGAGATTTACCAGCATTTAGTTGTAGTACGTATCTTGCTAAATTGTTCAAGATTATAGTACAGCAGCTAGGGATTTTTCAGGTTGGGTAGGGCAATTATTACATCATCGGCAAAAAGCCTGTTTGTATGAACCACCTACAACAGTGATACCTGAGTTAGCTTTAGATGCTCGGATGCTGCGCCAAAGGTTCCTAATCATTGTAAATATAAGTGGGACAGGGGACAACTTGCCTTGTACCTTTAGTGATACTGAAAGGTTTGGAAAAATACCTGACGCCATAGCATAGGCGACGGGTCTGAATACAAACCATGATACTCGCACTTGCTTTTTCTGGAAGCCAAAAGCTTCAGTACCTCTTGCAAATACCTCCATAAACTCTGGTCGAACGCCTTCTCCGCATCAAAGACAAAAGCAGAGAAGTCGTCCGACATCTCTCCACCAACTCACTAGTAAGGTCTCATAAACCGCTCGTGCCATCCGATTGTAACTCTTTCCTTAACAAGACCCACCTGATCATGAGTATCAGAGTTGGTAAATTTACTCAATCTATTGCTATAATTTTAGCATATAATTTTAAGTCTGTGTTTAACAGAGATATCAGCTGAAATTACTAGGAAGAGTTGGAGGCTTCCCCGGCTTGGGTAGAGTTATTATCGTTGCTCTTAACATTTCTTGCGGAATCTGGCCAGAGGACTGGAAGATTAAATACACTCAGTAGATGATGTTGAAGGATATTAGCATATTTTTTGTAGTAGTCATTTGTTAGACCATCAGGTCCAGGGCTTTGTTGTGTTTCAAAGATGAAATAGCTTCTGATATTTCCTTTGCCGTGATAAGTTTTAGAAATCCTTCTAATTATACACATTTTTTTTATAATAGTTTGCCAGCTCTTCTGCTATTTATTGCGGGTTGATAATTTTTTTCATTGTGTATATTTAGCAAGTACGCAAATTCTGTTGTGTGTTCCTCCGTTTTAGTTGGGCAGCTAATATTTTACTTGCTTTATACCTAAAGAGTATATTTAGATCTTAATTTACGGAGAGCTTGCTCATATTATATAAATCTAACTGGTATAGCTGATCTTGTAAGTCTTTGATGTTGTTGATTTGTTGTTTGAGGGATTTTCTATTGAATGCATCTAATAGGGTCAATGCCGATAGATGTGAGTCTCGTTTCTTTCTTCTTTTAACTTCGGCCGCCTGTATATTAATATAATGGCCCTGCCATAAAACTTTTGTGTGCACACCATTGGGTTGCTAAAGAAATTTCAGGGGAGTTATTAGTTGAGAAAATTCTACCAAGGATTCCATAGTTTGGTTTTGGTACCTAGCAGATGAGATAGTATGGCTTTAGGGCCACAACGGAAGACCTTGCTTATCATATGCTCGGCTAAGTCAAATGAATAGGGCTGGTCAGACCAAGTATTATATCAATTTTTGTATCTTTACTCTATTATATAACATATGTTGCCAAAAATAAATCTATCCTAGAGTAAACCTTATGGGGATGAGATTAAAAAGAGTAATCCCTTTCAGTAGTGTGCTGAAGTCTCCATATGTCTAGTATGTTTTCTCTTTGTGAGAGATTATACAATTCTGATGGGGATCTCTTTTATTAGAGTTCGTTGTGTCCAGAGATGGACAAGGTGGAGTTAAAGTCTCCTGCAATTAAGACTGCACCCTGTTTGCAAGAATTTATCCCGCAAAGAATTTCTTGTAAAATTTCATCTGTCCGGTATAGGAGCATAAAACAGAAGCCAGTGTTAACCCAATATTATTTATGGAGCAAACTAAATTACAATCTCCCTTGAGGATCAACTGATTGATGATTGAATGCACAGAATTCTTTATTGCTATACCCGTCCCGCCTCTTTGTTCGAGTGCCCATTGCTTCCTCAGGTTCTGCACCCTCTACGGTGCTTTATGAGATTGCTACCTCACTCAGGTGTGCCGTTATAGCCGCGTTTGTGGGTAGGACGCACGGAGCAAGGAAATGGCTTCCTACTCATGAGCTGCTGGCCACGCCCCACTTTATTGATTTTATTTGTAACTGGTGATATTAGGACTTTTATTTATTTATATATTAATCATATTATAAAATTGACTTAATTTTTTATTTTTTTTTTACTTTTTTACATTTTCTACTTCTTGGCTTAACAAGCGTATCCGAATCGCTGTTTCAAGCCTGTATGCTGCAATACACTTGCGCACACTCAGTTACATGCAGCCTGGTCCTGCCAGAGGCGGAACCCGGCACGGACAGAAGCCGGCAGTTTAAGGACACTCGCCGGACCCGGGGCTGCAGCAGGAGGGATCAGATCCCCCAGTAAGCACACAGGGGGTCCGATCCACAGTGGGGACACTTACATGACCGGCATGTAGTGGATAAATATACGGATCTGAGTTTTTATGATCCCGGGTGTTAGTGCCTGGTCTGGGTGTGATTACAGCCCGTCGGGCACCAGCTAAATCGATGTCCCAAATCTTTTTTCTGACGCGCCAACGTAGAAAGGCATGGGTCCGAGGGCGTCCCTCCTGACCGCCCAGCCTCTGTGGTCAATTAAAAACATTCGGGACCCAAGGAATGTAAGGAAAAATATATTAGAAAATCAAAAGCCAATTGACTTGGCATTCGAAAGGGGTCATATATTTATTATATTGCGTGCCCAAAAAAAAAAAACCTATAATGGCCAGGACAAAACGGAGCTGAAGATCGCATCAGTGAACATCGACGTATATTGAAAAACACAGGGGAAGAAAACACCCCCCCCTATAGGACCACTAAAAAATACCACCAAGGACATTTGAACAAAGCCGAAGTCTTCGCGAATAGAAAAAGTACCGAAAAGTTGAGATGAGGAGAAAGGAAATATATCTTCGATTATGTCACGATCGGTAGAGTAAATGGATTTTTGCTCAAACACTTTGGTCCCAAGTGGACTCAATAAAGAATAGATTGTTAGCGTTTATTGTAAAAATTGAGTAGCATAAGTACGGACCGGACCATACCAGATATAATGATCATTTTAGTCAAAGAAGATTTTTAATACAAACAAAATAAAAAGTTCCCGTTTAAACTTATAATTAAAGTTGTTATATAAGATTTTTAGAACAAAAGAGACAAATACTCTCAATTTGATAATTAAGTGATAATATATTCACCCTATAGGTACAAGGCGTAAACTAGACAAGAATAAAACTGATGCGGCCACAGTTACCAATCCACCCTGCCGAGGAGACAGTATTATCGTTTTCGAAACGCGTCGGAGGTACTTTGTCCCTCTGGACCCACCGTAACCTGGTGAGTCACATACGGAATCCACCGAACTGCGGAGCGGAGTGTGCAGCTACCGGCCGGAGCTCCATCCTGTGCAGTCAAAAAAGCTGATAGTACTTGCTATAAAAACATGAGCGTATTACTCATAAGAAACAGCATCTTGATGGACTCCTGAATACAAGTTGGCAACGGATCCTTTCCATGGAACTTACCCGATAAAAGAACTGCAGCCAAAAAGGTTACCAAATCTACCAGACATAAAGATATGTTATAGTACCAGTATGCTGGACGATATCTATCACTCATTAGGATACTGATACCATCTGCGTGATACGCACACTTGTTAGAACAGTTATATATTTTAATTATCGTTGGCGCAGGTGACCACATTTATTAGTGTGTTATTTGAGCTATAAAGCTAGAAGCAGTTTTATAACATTACACCAATGGTATATACACTCCTACCGGCAACTTTATGAGGTTAACCTGTCCAACGCTCGTTAAAAACTTAATTTCTAATCAGCAAATACATGCGGCAACTCAGTGAATTTAGGCATTTAGACATGGTCAAGACAATCTCCTGCAGTTCAAACCGAGCATCAGTATGGGAAGAAAGGTGTTTGAGTGCCTTTGAAAGTGTGCATGGTGTTGGTTGGTGCCAGAAGGTGGTGAAGTATTACAGAAACTGATGATCTATGACGGATTTCACCAAAACCATCTAGGGTTTTACAGAGAATGGTCCGAAAAAGAAACAACATCCAGTGAGCGGCAGTTCTGTGGGCAGCAAATGTCTTGTTGAGCTCAGAGGTAAGAGGGAGAATGGGCCCCAGATGGTTCGAGCTGAATAGAAAGGCAAAACAGTGACTCAAACGCCACCAGTTACAACCAAGGTAGGCAGAAGAAGCATTCTGAATGCACAAGTACGTCGAACTTTTGAGGAAGATGGGTACAGCAGACAGAAAAGACCACAACCGGGGGTGGCACTCCTCTTCAGCTAAGAACAGAAAAACTGAGGCTACAATTTGCAACAGGTTCATCGAAATTGGACAGTAGAAGATTGAAAAACATTGTCCTGGTATGATGAGTCTCGATTTCTGTGCGTACATCGGATGGTAGGGTCAGGAATGTGGCGTCCAAACAATATTGAAAGCAAATACATCCTGCCTATGTATCAACGGTTCAGGCTGGTGGTGGTGGGTGTCATGGTAGTGGGGAATATTTCGTGGAATCTTTGGACCATTGGTAACCAATGGCATTGTTGCAACGCCCACAGCCTACCTTGAGTACTGTTGCTGACCATGTCCATCCCTTATGACCACAATGTATCCACATCTGATTGGATACTTTGAGCAGGGATAATGCGCCATGTCATAAGCTGGAAGAATCTAAGACTGGTTTCGTTGAACATGCATAGGTTCACTGTACCAAATGGCCTACACAGCAACAGATCTCCAATCCAAATAGAGCATATTGGGATGTGGTGGAACGGAGATTCAGAATCCTGGATGAGCCCGCCGACAATCTGGAGGGCAACTGTGATGATGCCTAGCATGTCATATGGACCAAAATCTCTGAGAATGCTGCAAGAACCTTGTTGTGTTGAAATCTATTGCCACGAAGAATTGAGGCAGTTATGAAGGCAAAAGGGGGGGGTCCAACCCGTACTAGCATAGTGTTAACAACTAATAAAGGGGCGGGTGAGTGTAGTTTTCAACAAAGGGAGAAAGTCTAAATGAAATAGCCGTAGATTGAGGGGGAAGGTAGCTTAGGCTTTTATACCTAAGATAAAGGGATATGACACTTCGACTCGCATAAAGGGTAAGCATTTGCAAATATCGATGATGCGAGTTTGGGGAGATACATATCCAGTATAGAGAGATTTACAAGCTTTCGTGTGGAGTACGTATTTGCTAAATTGTTCAAGCAGTAAGATACAGAGCTAGGGATTTTCAGGTTGGGTAAGGGGAATTATATAATCATCGGCAAAAAAGGCATGTTTGTATGACCACCTTCAAAAGCAGTGATACCTGTAGCTGTAGAGCTCGGAGTGCGTGCAGCCAAAGGTTCCATTAACTCATGCTAAAATATAGCGGGGACAGGGGACAACCTCCGTGCCTGGTACCTTAGTGATACTGAAAGGTTTGAAAAATAACCTGGACGCCATAGCATGGGGAAGGGTATGCAATGACAACGACATGATACTCGTCACGGCGTTTCGGAAAGCCAACAAGGCTCAGTACCTCTTGCAAAAGACCTCATAAAACGCTGTCGAAGCCTTTCCTGATCCAACAGACAAACGCGAGACGTCGTCCGACATCCGGCTCCACCAACTCGTAAGGGGCGATGAACCGTCTCGTGCCTTCGATAGGATAACTCTTCCTACCAAGACCCACTGACATGATGTCTCAGATGTGGGAAAATGGTGGTTAAAGAAGAAAAAGATACAATCTTAAGAATAAAAAAAATAAATATACAAGAGAGCGGAATAGAGGACAGATGTGAGAGAGAAGGAGAAATCAAAGATAGCGAAAAGAGAGACTAGCCAGAGAAGAAAGGAGAAATAGAAAGAAGTAATAAGAAAAAAAGAAGTCGAAACCAAAATTCGCCCCATAATGAGACTGCAGCTTTTTGCTATATTTAGAAGATAATTAAGTCTGTGTGTAACGCGAGAATCAGTTGAAAATCGAAGAGTGGGAACGGTTGTGTATTGAGTATTTGTTATATCAATTTCGCGTGAAATGGCAGAGGATACGGTTAGAGTTACTAACTAAAGAGATGAGTTGAAGGGGTCGATATTTTGTTAGTAATTTGTAGAATAGGAAGGGGCTACTGTGGTGTTGAAAGATTGAAAAGATTGTCTACGGAAGTGATAGAAAAAGTACCTCAAAGTTGGAGAGGAGGAAATTATATCTTCGATATGTCACGATCGGAGAGTAAATGGATTTTTCTGCTCAACACTTTGGTCCCAAGTGGACTCAATAAAGAAATAGAATTGTTCGCGTTTATGTAAATATTGAGTAGCATAATTACGGACCGGACCATACCATATATAATTTCTCATTTTTAAGAATATTTTTAAACAAACAAATAAAAAAGTTCCCTTTTAACTTATAATTAAATGTTATTTATATACATATTTTTTATTAACAAAAGAGACAAATACTCTCCAATTTTATATTAAAAGTTGATATATATTCACCTATAGTCCCAAGGCTGTAACTAGACAAGAGTATATAACATGCTGCCGGCACAGTGACAATCCACCCTGACGAAGGAGACAGTATCAGTTTTTCGAAACGCGTCGGAGGATTTTTGTCCCTCTGGACCCACCGTAACCTGGTGACGTCACCATACGGAATCCACCAGAACTGCGATCGGAGTGTGCAGCTACCGGCCGGAGCTCCACTCCTCGTGCAGTCAAACGCTGTATAGTCTCTTGCTAAAAACATTGAGCGGATTACTCATAAGAAACAGCATCTTGATGGACTCCTGAATACAAGTGCAACGGAATTCCTTTCCCTGGAACTTACCCAGATAAAAGAACCTGCAGCAATAAAGGTACCAATATCTACCATACATAAAGATATTTATAGTACCATTTATGCCTGACTATATCTATCACTCATTATGTATTACTGATACCAATGCTGCGTTATCCTGCACACTTGTAGATACAGTGTATATATTTTAATTATCGGTGGCGCAGGTACCACATTCCTTTAGTGTTTTTATTTGAGCTATAAGCATTAGAAGCATGTTTTATACATTACACAATGGTATATACACTCACCGGCCACTTTATTAGGTACACCTGTCCAACTGCTCGTTAACACTTAATTTCTAATCAGCCAATCACATGGCGGCAACTCAGTGCATTTAGGCATGTAGACATGGTCAAGACAATCTCCTGCAGTTCAAACCGAGCATCAGTATGGGGAAGAAAGGTGATTTGAGTGCCTTTGAACGTGGCATGGTTGTTGGTGCCAGAAGGGCTGGTCTGAGTATTTCAGAAACTGCTGATCTACTGGGATTTTCACGCAAAACCATCTCTAGGGTTTACAGAGAATGGTCCGAAAAAGAAAAAACATCCAGTGAGCGGCAGTTCTGTGGGCAGAAATGTCTTGTTGATGTCAGAGGTCAGAGGAGAATGGGCAGACTGGAATTTGCACAGGCTCATCGAAATTGGACAGTAGAAGATTGGAAAAACATTGCCTGGTCTGATGAGTCTCGATTTCTCCTGTGACATTCGGATGGTAGGGTCAGAATTTGGCGTCAACAACATGAAAGCCATGTCAATATGGACCAAAATCTCTGAGGAATGCTTCCAGCACCTTGTTGAATCTATGCCACGAAGAATTGAGGCAGTTCTGAAGGCAAAAGGGGGTCCAACCCGTTACTAGCATAGTGTACCTAATAAAGTGGCCGGTGAGTGTAGTTATTCCAACAAAGGGATATAGTTTACCTGAAATAGCCTAGATGAGGGGAAGGTTAGCTTTTCTACCTAGATAACGGGATATGACCCTTCGCCCGCATAAAAGGGTAAGCATCTTGCAAATATGCTGATGTCGGTTTGGGTAGATACATATCCAGTATGAGAGATTTACCAGCATTTAGTTTGTAGTACGATATCTTGCTAAATTGTTCAAGAATTATAGATACAGCAGCTAGGGATTTTTCAGGTTGGGTAAGGGCAATTATTACATCATCGGCAAAAAGCCTGTTTGTATGAACCACCTTCACAACAGTGATACCTGAGTTAGCTTTAGATGCTCGGATTGCTGCCGCCAAAGGTTCCATAATCATTGTAAATATAAGTGGGGACAGGGGACAACCTTGCCTTGTACCTTTAGTGATACTGAAAGGTTTGGAAAAATACCCTGACGCCATAGCATAGGCTGACGGGTCTGAATACAAAGCCATGATACTCGTCACTGCTTTTTCTGGAAAGCCAAACAGCTTCAGTACCTCTTGCAAATACCTCCAATAAACTCTGTCGAACGCCTTCTCCGCATCCAAAGACAAAAGCAGAGAAGTCGTCCGACATCTCTCCACCCACTCATTAAGGTCTATAAACCGTCTCGTGCCATCCGATGTAACTCTTTCCTTAACAAGACCCACCTGATCATGATGTATCAGAGTTGGTAAAATGTTAGCTAATCTACTTGCTATAATTTTAGCATATAATTTTAAGTCTGTGTTTAACAGAGATATCGGTCTGAAATTACTAGGAAGAGTTGGAGGCTTCCCCGGCTTGGGTAGAGTTATTATCGTTGCTCTTAACATTTCTTGCGGAATCTGGCCAGAGGACTGGATAAGATTAAATACACTCAGTAGATGAGGTTGAAGGATATTAGCATATTTTTTGTAGTAGTCATTTGTTAGACCATCAGGTCCAGGGGCTTTGTTGTGTTTCAAAGATGAAACAGCTTCTGATATTTCCTTTGCCGTGATAAGTTAAGATACATCTTCTAATTATACCATTTTTTTATAATAGTTTGCCAGCTCTTCTGCTATTTATTGCGGGTTGATAATTTTTTCATTGTGTATATTTAGCAAGTAAGAAATTCTGCTTTGTGTGTTCCTCCGTTTTAGTTGGGCAGCTAATATTTTACTTGCTTTATTACCTAAGGAGTAATATTTAGATCTTAATTTACGGAGAGCTTGCTCATATTTATATAAATCTAACTGGTATAGCTGAACTTGTAAGTCTTTGATCATTTTTGCTCTATGAGGGCAGTGGCAGTAATTATTGAATGCATCTAATAGGGTCAATGCCGATGAGATGTGTAGTCTCGTTTCTTTCTTCTTTTAACTTCGGCCGCCTGTATATTAATATAATGGCCCTGCATAAAACTTTTGTGTGCACACCATTGGGTTGCTAAAGAAATTTCAGGGGAGTTATTAGTTGAGAAAAATTCTACCAAGGATTCCATAGTTTGGTTTTGGTACCTAGCAAGATGAAGATAGTATGGCTTTAGGCGCCACAAGGAAGACCTTGGCTTATCATATGCTTCAGCTAAAGTCAAATGAATAGGGGCATGGTCAGACCAAGTAATTATATCAATTTTTGTATCTTTTACTCTATTATATAACATATGGTTTGCCAAAAATAAATCTATCCTAGAGTAAACCTTATGGGGATGAGATTAAAAAGAGTAATCCCTTTCAGTAGTGTGCTGAAGTCTCCATATGTCTAGTAAGTTTTCTCTTTGTGAGAGATTATACAATTCTGATGGGGCATCTCTTTTATTAGAGTTCGTTGTGTCCAGAGATGGACACATGGTGGAGTTAAAGTCTCCTGCAATTAAGACTGCACCCTGTTTGCAAGAATTTATCCCAGCAAAGAATTTCTTGTAAAATTTCATCTGTCCGGTATTAGGAGCATAAACAGAAGCCAGTGTATACCCAATATTATTTATGGAGCAAACTAAAATTACATATCTCCCTTGAGGATCAATTACTGATTGATGAATTTGACATGCCACAGAATTCTTTATTGCTATACCCGCCTCTCTTTTTCAGCTTGCCCATTGCTTCCTCAGGTTCTGCACCCTCTACGGTGCTTTATGAGAGCTGCTCACTCACTCAGGTGTGCCGTTATTAGCCGCGTTTGTGGGTTAGGACGCACGGAGCAAGGAAATGTGCTTCCTACTCCATGAGCTGCTGGCCACGCCCCACTTTATTTGCATTTTATTTGTAACTGGTGATATTATGGGACTTTTATTTTATTTATATATTTAATCATATTATAAAATGACTTAATTTTTTATTTTTTTTTTACTTTTTTACATTTTCTACTTCTTGGCTTGAACAAGCGTTCATCCGATCGCTTGTTCAAGCCTGTATGCTGCAATACACTTGCGCACACTCAGTTACATGCAGCCTGGTCCTGCCAGGAGGCGGAACCCGGCACGGACAGAAGCCGGCAGTTTAAGGACACTCGCCGGACCCCGGGGCTGCAGCAGGAGGGATCAGATCCCCCAGTAAGCACACAGGGGGGGCCGATCCACAGTGGGGACACTTACACACCGCAGTCATGTTTGACCGCGGCATGTAAGTGGATAAATATCCGGGATCTGAGTTTTTATGATCCCGGGTGTTAGTGCCTGGTCTGGGCTGTGATTTCACAGCCCGTCACTGGCACCAGCTAAATCGGATGTCCCAAAATCTTTTTCTGACGCGCCAACGTAGAAAGGCGTTGTGTCAGAAGGAGTACCCTTAATGACCACCGTAAAAAGCCAATAGGGCGGTCATTAAGGGGTTAAAATCTTCTCTGAACTGCCAAACTTTAAGGTCAATCTTACCAAATCCTAATAACTTAACATCAACCTTCTTGACAACATAGTGATGGGCATCAGGACTAGTTTCCCTATCCGGTGGGCTGAGGCTACCATTAAATATCTGGGAGTGCAAATCCCAACTGCCTATCTATCCTTTTCCAAGTGAACTACTAATCTCTTCTAGCTTCAGTTGAGAAAGAACTCCTCGTCTGGAAGTGCCTGCCGCTTTCATGGTTTGGAAGGATTAATGTGATCAATATGGATATTTTGCTGAAGATACTTTTTTTTTTCCAAACAATCCCCATACATCTGCCACCCTCTTTCTTTGTTTGTCTTTGTATTGTCCTCATGTAGACCCTGTATGTCATACAATCTCCTTACCAGACCTAAGGATCAGGGTGGGGCGGGACTACCTGACTTGGGCTTGTACTACAAGGCCTCTTTCTTAAAGGAAACCTACCACTTGAAGTGGCAGGTTTAAGAAGAAAACACAGAGCACCAGCTCAGGGTGAGCCGGTGCCGGAGCTTATTTAAACAGCGGTTTAAAACACTAACAAAAATAAGCTCTGGCACCAGCTCACCCTGAGCTGGTGCTCGGTGTTTTCTTCTTAAACCTGCCATTTCAAGTGGTAGGTTTCCTTTAATGTGCCTGATAGATGCCGTACTGAACTTGTCCTCCAGAATTTGGGCGATGTTGGAAACATCACTAAACCCGGCACTCCTGTTGACATCTCTTTGCCCGAAGCAAATCGTGACATGACATCCCCACATTCGCCTTAAAATAAAACACTTCTCACTGGTTGGGATACAATGAGGAAAAGACATAATCTAACCTATATACCTGGCCCATGGTCGCCATAAATTTTGGATCCAAAGTGCCCTCTAAGAGATCTGAACCCCGAGCTCTTTGCAATGCCGACTGCCTCAGTGGTACAGGTACGCCACACACTAGAGGGTTTGATATATACTCCCTGGAAGGCTGGTTCCCCACAGACATGAGAGGTAGCAGATGAATTATGGCCAACCAACCAAGGAGTTTAATACAATTGCTAGGCCCCACTCAGACTTTTGTATGGGAACTCACATATATAGAACAGCTAGTCACTGGATCTTCCGCTCCTTCACATATGATCTTTGCTATCTACAGTCAAGGCCAAAAGTTTTGAGAATGATACAAATGTAAATTTTTACAAAGTCTACTGCATCAGGTTTTTATAATGGCAATTTGCATATACTACACGATGTTATACAGGAGGAACAGCTTAACAGCAACAATTGCAAGTCAATATGCTGGAAAATAAACTTTTTCCCACAAAACAAATTTCAACTTATTGCAGGGCCTGCCTAAACCCCTGGCGCCCCAGGATGTTAGGACGTCCCACGGGGCTAGATGCTTAGCGCACGGGGAAGTTTATAACGTCCTGCTTCAGGCACCGGCTCACGAACGGAGCCGGTACCAGACGCAGAGGCTGTCAGCGTTCTAGTACGCTGAACAGCTGCGCTAACACCCCGGATTGGAGCCGGCTCCGAGCGCGTGGTGTTAAACCCTTACACGCCGCGGTCAACATGACCGCGGCGGGTATGTAAGGGTGTTTGCGCTGTGGATCGGATCCCCCGTGCCGCCTTACCAGGGGATCCGATCCACTTCTGGGCAGCTCGCGGACTGGCATGTGCCCGGAGCTGCCCGGTCTCCATGGCAGCCAGACCCCTTCCGGGTCTGACTGTAAACTGTCTGAGCATGCGCAAGCTTGCTCAGACAGTTTAACACTGCTTACAATAAAATAGTATGTATAGCAGGTATTGAACTTAAACCAGTGATCAGAGCATCACTGGCTCATGCAAGAAGTAGTATAAGTAAAAATATGTAAAACACTTAACACTAACACATTATAAAATAAAAAATAAATACATAAAATATAAGCCCCTAAATGTCACTTTCCATAAAAACACTTAATAAAGTATAAAAAAACACAAAAACACAAAAAACCCGCATATTTGGTATTGGCCGGTCGTGAACAACTTGTTAATAAAAAGAATCATTAATGGACACACACAGTACACGCCGGTAGAAAAAAAAACGCAAAAAATGTTCCGAAAAAATAATTTTTAAGTAATACCTATAAAAAAAATGCTCTAAAAAGTAATTTAAAAATGTTAGCACCCAAAAAGCCCACTAAAAAGAAAAACTCTTCTCGCAAAAAATAAGCCCCTAACTAGATTTGTCAGCCGAAAATAAAAAAGTTATGCATATGAAAAGAATGATGCTAAAATGAACAAGATTTCTCCAAATTGGTTTTTATTACAGTACAATTGAATAAAAATACACAAAAAACCCCCACATATTTGGATATCCCTGCGTCCGTAACATCTGCATAATAAAAACAGAATCATTATTAGATCCGCAAAGTAACCCCGTAAAAAACAAAACAAAAAAAGCTCCAGAAAAAAGATCATTTCAATTAATACCTAAAAAATGATCTAAAGGGATTTAAAAAATGTTAGCACTCTAAAATAGACCACTAAAAGAACAATCCTTCTCGCAAAAAAAAGCCCTTAAACAGATTGTGAGGCGAAAAATAAAAAAGTATGATATGAAAGACGGTGATGATAAAAGTAACAACATTTTTGCCAAATACTTTTATGCACAAAAATGGGAAAAAAATAAAAAATCTATATAAATGAGGTCTTTTGTAATCGTGGCGACCAAGAATAAAAATACATACTATTATGGTATGGTAAACAGCCAAAAAAAAACCCCATAAAATCTTCCTGAAAAGTGATGATTTTCATTTCCTCCACACAAAGAGTAATAAAATCTCACCAATAGCCTATAGATTCCCCAAATTACGTAGCCAGAAAGGCATCTCATGTGGCAAAAGAAATAAGCCCTATAGGTCCACATTAAAAAAGAAAAAAATTACAGCCTGTACATGTGACATCGCAAATCTGATCTGGATGGGGCCTCCTTCCCTCCTAGCTGTCAGTGCGCCCAGTACAGCAGCAGTTACCACCACATATAGAGTATCCGTGTACTCGAGAAATTGGGTAACAAACTTGTGGAGCCTTATTCATTATCCATTGTAAATGTTTAATTTTCCCACCCAAATAGGTGTATTGTGAAAAAATATTACAATTTGCAGACTGACACCTCCATTTGTGTTAACCCTATAAAACACGTAAAGCGTTAACAAACTTCTTAAAAGTGGTTTTCAGTTGAGGTGTGTAGTTTCCACAATGGGGTTTTTACGAGTCCACCATTATTAGGCCTCTCAGTGTCATTAGAAGTGAGCACGGTCCATCTAAATAAAGGTTTTGGTAGTTTTACAAAAAAAGTGTGAAAAAGGATACCTAAATTCTGAGACTCATAAACATTTAGTAAAATATGTGGAATCTAAAAAACCATGCCAACATAAAGCAGACATTTGGGAAATGTAAGTTATGAATTTATTGGGCTATGACTTCTGCATCCAAAGTAGAGAATTTAGAACGTTGAAAAATAAGAATTTTCAAATTTTTGCAAATTTAGTTTTTTTTCATAACTAAACACAAAAGATATCATCCAAATTTTAAACTAATTTGAAGTACAATGTGTCACGAGAAAACACTCTCAAAATCCCCTGGATATCTCATAGCGTTCCAAAACTATAACCACTTATAGTGACACAGGTCAGATTTGAAGAATGGGGCCGCGTCCTTAAGGCCAAAATAGGCTGTGTCCCCTAGGGGTTAAAAGGAGCAGCTAACATCGCTTTTGTGATTGCTCCGTTAACACAGGTGTGGGTGTTGATGGGACAGGGCTGGAGATCCATCTGTCATGATTAAGTAAGAATCACACCAATGGACACTTTCAAAGGAGGTTGATGCTTGGCATCATTGTTTCTCTTTTGTTAACCATAGTTATCACTAAAGAAACAAGTGCAGTCATCATTGCACTGCGCAAACTGGCCTAACGGAAGAGTATCGCAGCTGAAAGTTTGCACCTCAGTTAACAATCTATCGCATCATCAAGGAATTCAAGGAGAGAGGTCCACTGTTGCCAAAAAAGGCTCAGGGCACCCCTATAGAACAGCTAGTCACTGGATCTTCCGCTCCTTCACATATGATCTCTGCTATCTACAGTCAAGGCCAAAAGATTTGAGAATAATACAAATGTAAATTTTTACAAAGTCTACTGCATCAGGTTTTATAATGGCAATTTGCATATACTACAGAATGTTATACAGAGTGAACAGCTTAACAGCAATAATTGCAAAGTCAATATTGCCTGGAAAATAAACTTTTTCCCACAAAACACATTTCAACTTCATTGCAGGCCTGCCTTAACCCCTAGGCGCACCAGGATGTTATAGTACGTCCCCGGGGCTAGATGCTTAGCGCACGGGGAAGTTCTATAACGTCCTGCTTCAGGCACCGGCTCACGAACGGAGCCGGTACCAGAAGCAGAGGCTGTCAGCTGTCTAGTACAGCTGACTATAGAACAGCTAGTCACTGGATCTTCCGCTCCTTCACATATGATCTTTGCTATCTACAGTCAAGGCCAAAAGTTTTGAGAATGATACAAATGTAAATTTTTACAAAGTCTACTGCATCAGGTTTTATAATGGCAATTTGTGATTGCTCCTTTAACACAGGTGTGGGTGTTGATGAGGACAGGGCTGGAGATCCATCTGTCATGATTAAGAATCACACCACTGGACACTTTCAAAGGAGGTTGATGCTTGGCATCATTGTTTCTCTTTTGTTAACCATAGTTATCACTAAAGAAACAAGTGCAGTCATCATTGCACTGCGCAAAACTGGCCTAACGGAAGAGTATCGCAGCTAGAAAGTTTGCACCTCAGTCAACAATCTATCGCATCATCAAGGAATTCAAGAAGAGAGGTCCCATTGTTGCCAAAAAGGCTCCAGGGCACCCAAGGAGGACCAGCAAGCGCCAGGGCTGTCTCTTAAAAGTGTTTCAGCTTTGGGATCGGGCTACCAGCAGTGCAGAGCTTGCTCAGGAATGGCACCAGGCAGGTGTGAGTGCATCTGCACGCACTGTGTGGCGAAGACTCTTGGAGCAAGGCCTGGTGTCAAGGAGGGCAGCAAAGAAGCCACTTCTATCCAGGAAAAACTTCAGGGACAGACTGATATTCTGCAAAAGGTACAGGGAGTGGACTAGGGAGAATTGCAGAAGATGAAGGGTCAACACTGCAAATAGTGAATTGCAGCATTAACTCATTCTAACTGTCAATAAAAGCTTTTGTTACTCATATTATCACTTGAATTTCTGCATGTAATAAAAACATCTGACAAACACATAAAACATAAAAACCAGAGGGCAAAAGATCATGTGAAAATATAATATTTGTATCAATCTCAAAAGATTTCCCATGACTGTATGGATGGCGGCTGACAGAGAGGGCTAAGAAGGTGTTGGTCCTGATCATCCCCAGACTCTGGAAATCAGCTGCATACCCCACCAGAGCTCAGTGGGTAGAAGCTCTGAACCATATAATGAGGATGGAGGAGATGAGAGCTGTAGAGGGCTTAGCAGATTCTCAGATCTCCAGATTCATCAAGAATCGCCCCCCCTGGATTTATTTCCGTAGTTTGTCTCTTGGCTGATGGCCCCTTTCCCCCCCTGCATACTTGGACAGGATTTAGGTAGTGGACAATCTTAATCTCATTTTCCCCCCCTCTTCCCCTGCATATTTTAACCTATGTGTTCCAGCTAGAGATGAGCGAACACTAAAATGCTCGGGTACTCGTTATTC
>CM033643.1:171720779-171762854 GCA_019512145.1 Engystomops pustulosus
CTAATGCTCGACCGAGCATCAAGCTCGGACGAGCATGTTCGCTCATCTCTAGTTCCAGCCCTACCTCCCAGTCCTGACATCCCCTATTCGTGTTGCCCTTTGTTCCCCCTTTTTCTTTGTCTAGCGTGGTTAATGTGGTTTATGATACGTTATTCAAGTGACATAGATTATAATATTTTCGTCTCTATCCATAGTTGGAGATAGCCTTGTATATCTGTACGAATATATGGTTTGCACATAGTGGAGCTACCCCATTTATAGTTTGCTCAACAATTGCTTACGTTCTCTCTATTTTTACAGTTAAGGGTGGTATTTGTGTAACTTAAGTCACCTTTAAAACTGAGCAACTTTTCACAACTATGACAAATTTCAATAAAGTTTATTGAACAGAAGATCTTTTTCCATTGAGAAATTTTTCCTTACCATAACCCCTTAAGGACGCAGCCTTTTTGTAGCTTAAAGGGGTTTTCCCATCTGGGCATTTAAATTTTATTGAATTCATTTGCCATATGTAAACATTTCTTCAATTGGATGTTATTAAAAAAAAATGTTCCTGTGTTAAGATAATTTCTCATAAATGTAGTCATGTTGTCCCTTAGAAACAAGATGGCTTCCTCGGATACGACCACCTCGCATTGATTCCTGCCTGACCACCTGGATTCAGCATTCATTACCACAAGACAGCTGTGGGACAGGCAGTAACTTCCGGGCATTTCATATACAAAAACTATTTGTTTCTTTGTGCAATCCCTCTAGTAGAGGTGGCCGTATCCAGGGACAGTCTTCTTTCTAAGGGACCATATCACTACATTTATAAGAAATTATCTTCACCCAGCTACATTTTTTTAATGACATCTAATTGAAGAAATGTTTTTATGTATGGCAGATTAATGATTCTGGATGTGAATGCCCAGATGAGAATACCCCTTTAAGGCTCAGCCCCATTTTTTGGATTCTGACATGGGTCATTTTATATGGTTATAACTTTTGAACACTGTTACTTATCAAATGTTGTACTTCATTTTAGTGGTAAATGTTGGCTAATAAGCTTTGCCTTTATTTACCAACTAAATAAATTGCTGAATAACATTTCCCATATGGTTTTTTTACATTTTCATAATTTTTGAAATGTCTGGATAATTTATTTTGATGTCACGCGGCTTACAAATTGAATATCGCTTTTCCGGATTTTCAGAATTGACTATTTTGGGGATAAATACAGTTTTGAATGAGATTTTACAAATTTAGCATAAAAACCCCCTATATAATCAACCCATTTTCAAATCTCAAACTATCAGAAACAGCTTTTAGGAAGATTGTTAACCCCTTGAGATCTTCATAGTAAATGAATGAAAATGGAGGTGAAATTTAGAATGGACAAATTTTGACGGTTATACGTTCATTTAGCCCTAAAATGTACAAGATAAAAAGAGAAAACCCACTATACAATTTGTTCTACAATTTCTCCCGAGTACAGAGACCCCCCTCATTTGGCTATTACTTGTTTTATGGGTGCACAACGAGGCGCAGAAGGGAAGGAGCACCTTGCAGCTGCCAGGATTTTAGTTTCCTCATTTGCCCCTTCTGTAGGCTAAAAAATTTTAGCCTTTGCGTTATTGGGGCCATGTGATGGCAGTTATTTTGCGGGATGAGAGGGCAGGAGTAGAAAAGCATAAATTCTCTACTGGATTTTTTACTTTTTTTTTGGTGTTCACCAATAATCATGTTATCTTTATTCTATGGGTCATGAAAACAGACTTTTGCACCCTCATAATGTTATCATATAAGGGGTAAAACGCTGGAAAACAACATAAATTACTTAAGGACTACAGAGCCAGCGCCATAAACCAAACTCAATCACCAACATATGAAATAAAATACAAATGCTTTATTGGTATGCTTTAAAACCATCTAAAAATGCACAATAAAGTGTGCTTCATTGTAACACTGTGCAATATCGCAGTGTACTCCCCTCTCTATTGCCTATGATAAAGGCTAAATACATATGATAAATATGCTCAGACCATCAATCAAAGTATTGCACAAGGTAACATGATAAATAACATGAGTAAACATAAATTATATCACCACAGTCCGATTGCCTGGAGGAGAAAGAGATCGCCGCTATTCTGCAGCTTCCTCAGGGGTAATCATACACCAATTGAGTGTTCCTTTTGTAGGTAAGCCGTGTGATGCTGGCGTGTGACGTCACATCATCCAATCAGCCGAGGTGTCACACGCCCGTGCCTGTCCTGAGGGAGCACACGGCCCTGCCCTGCCAGGAGGAGGCAACATTAGAGAACACCCGACTGTAGTGAGTACATTCTTGTATAGAAGTGAATGGCTGTAATCCTTATTTAAAACATTCTTTTAGGATTCCAGATCTCTCTTAGTGTACTGTATAATTCCAATGATGTTGTTCCGACACTTCAGTGTTGATTTCATCTGGGCACTTGTTGGTAGATTTTTTCATCAGAAAAATACAAATTTCACAGTTTTAGACCAAAGTGGATACTAAAGAAGAGCAAAAAATGAAAAATAAATAACTTGATGATCACATGATCAATATATAGGTGAAAGGCAGATGTACCAGAAAGAACGTGCTCAAATCAAATAGCCAGTGCTAGTTCCTGAAGGATATAATAAATCCCCTGGTGAACCAGTGTGATAAATATGTAAAAGAAATATGAATACCACAATTAAGTGCTTAAAGTCCTAATTCCATAAATATTAATGGAATCGGGAAGGTAAAATATAGATATACTGTGACCGTGAAAGGGTGAAAAAATTCCTATTTCTGCTGCTCTTTCAACTCCAAAACAAAAAATGTGTAATGCTGTGTTAAATTTATGTCCAAAACGACTTTCCTCATACTTACCGGTGAACTAAAAGAATTTTGTGAAAAATATATAATGTTATACATTCCCGTTCCCACCACTACCATAAAATATAAACTCATATTTACCTCTGTTTGTAAAAGCCTGTAAATAATAGCTCTTCATTTAATCCCCGGGTGCCATCGATTGCATAGAATAGAACCACTTTGATTCACATTGTAGCAGTTTGGAGGTAACACTTCCTCCTCTGATATTTGAGAATAATCTTTCCAAGCCTACAATTTGTACATCATGATATTTCCCTCCATGAAATTGGAGGAAATGATTGGCTACTGTTGTAAGATTTTTGTCACTTTCATAATATTCTTCTTCTAAGTTCCTGTGTTGTCTGCCCTACATAAATTTTGGGACAGGAGCAGATGATAGCATATCCATGTCCTTCGTTTTACAATTCACATAATGCTTGAGATGGATGATGTGTCTTGCCATTCAATTGGTCGTCAAAAACATCCTGTGAGATCACATATTGGCATATATTACAATTTCCACAAGCATCATGTTACTTTGTGCAATACTTTGATTGATGGTCTGAGCATATTTATCTGCACTTTTGTCCTAGCCCGTATTTAGCCTTTATCATAGGCAATAGAGAGGGGAGTACACTGCGATATTGCACAGTGTTACAATGAAGCACACTTTATGGGTCGTTATGATTTAGGGGATACCATACATGAATATTTATTCTTAAGTTTTACTAAATTTGTCAAATAAAACCCTAATGTGGGAAAAATTTTTCATTTTTGCATTGCTG
Organism: Engystomops pustulosus; assembly: GCA_019512145.1. Lineage (NCBI taxonomy): Eukaryota > Metazoa > Chordata > Amphibia > Anura > Leptodactylidae > Engystomops > Engystomops pustulosus. The sequence goes on from CM033643.1 coordinate 171,724,428, forward strand.
TCTTCCAAGTGGCATAACATTGTTACTTTTTTGGCTACGGAGCTGGTTGGTGGCTTGTTTTTTGTGGGACATATTGTACTTTGCACCAGTATCATTCTGAAGTAGATATGTTTTTTTGATCACTTTTTATAGCATTTTTTGTGGGCTTGAAAAAGTAAAAATCATAATTTTGGAGGGTTTATAACAGTATTTTTTAACGGCGTTCATCGTGCAGGTTCAATAATTATTTACTTTCATTCTATGGGTTGTTATGGACGCGGTGATACTTTATATGTGTTTTTTTTTTTTTGCCTTATATGTCGCTTTATATGTTATGGGGCTTATGGGCATTTTTATTGATTTCTTATTATTTATTTTTAACTTTTTTACAGTTTCCACCATGAGACATGAACAAGCAATCATCTGATTGCTTGTTCATGATAATACTCTGCAATACTGATGTATTGCAGGGTATTAGCAGTGTCAGCCTATGCACATGCAGAAACACCATCTTACAGGCAGTTCTTACAGGCAACTCTGGGGTCCTGATTGGACCCCTGAGTTTCCATAGCAATGATCGATGCCCTCCGAAAACGGTGCAGGGGGCGATCATGGGGAACAGACCCCCCAAAGGCATGTTAAATGCCGCAGTCGCACTGACGGCGGCACTTAACAGGTTAAACACACATGATCGGAGCCCTCTCCGACCGCGGGTGTTACACTGGGGTGTCGGCTATCAGTCACAGATGGCAACCCGTGTTTCCCGATGCCGGTTCGGCTCAGATATATCAGGCACAGAGTGGGAAGGGGTTAAAGAGCCAGCTGAAAAGTATATTCTTGATTCTTTTTTTTGTAGTGACCACTCGTAAACTCTAAATAACCATTGCTGTCACATTTGTTAAAATGTCTTAGTGATTACCCTTCACTGTTGATTAAATGTGATAACCATATCGAAAACCACTGTACTCATTTTTTCTATGTTTGGAGTAAAGGTGAATGCCTCAAAGGCTATAATTAAGAGAGTTTACAAAATCAGATCACCCTTCCCTTATGTTTCTGTTGCAAAGGAGGATACATAGATAAAAAGGGACTTGAACCTACCCATAAATAAATTGGCGTAGCTGGGTGCAGTTCTATTGGCAGTTCCACATGATGTAGGTTTTTTTTTTTTTTAAAAGACTTCATTTTCCTCAGTCCCACATTGTTAATGGTGGGCTTGTAACATTAACACAATGGGGCAGGTTTATGAAAAGTGTCCTAAGGTTAGACAGTGCAGAGTTAAACTAGACAGTATTATTTTGCACAAGATTCATATAAGTGTTTGTTGCTGGATGATAAATCTGTTGTAGTATAAGACTGTCTAGTCGTACTTTGCACCTCCTATTAGTTGGCTTAGTTTACACCAGAAAACTAGGGCAAAATTCTGTTGGGCAAGCCGTATTTTTGGCACACTGACTTTTTTGGCACAATGCCATCCCCCTTTTGTTGAACTAGTTATAGGAGTGCCATGAGACTGTGTAAAGCTCTTTATAAATGTAGTGCAGGCAGGTTTTAAGTGCAATAAATACATTTCTATTTCTTCCTGTGGTTATCTATTCTTGGGTTACGCCACTCTGCGAGGTAGTTTCCTGGAGGCTGCATTGCTTATGGCTGTGCTCCAATATCTCTGCCATTGTCTCGACTACATTAGGTGAACCTTTAGGACCAAGAGGTCCATGGATTTTAGCCACATTGCATCCCACTGCACTTGAGTCTGCACTCTTCTTTTTCTTCTTGAGGTTCAAGGCAGTCTCCTTAGAGACATTCTGGTCCGCTTTCATCTCCTGAATAAAGAATTGCAACTGTAGATTTCATTAATTAAGATTTAGGATGTGATATTTTATAGTGTTCCCTTTATTTTTTTAAGCATTGTCATTTACAAAAGATGTAATGTTTATTATAACTATGAAAATGATTAGCCTATTGGCTATTATAGTCTCAACTGTTAGAAACTGAGTGGGTTAAATATATGACTCAGTTATTCATTTCATAAAAATAAACGGGATTAAATTTGTATAGTCAATAAATATTGAGTTTATAAACAAAGCACTTTTTTATAAACTATGTAAAATGCAATTGACAATATCAGCAACTGTCTAGACAAGCCTTTCCTATAAAAACTGAAATCTACAAATAGAAAGTTCAGACTATTCGACTGCTGCTTCTGGAATCTTTTTCTTGACTAGTTTTCCAATGTATTCCTAAGCGCATTAGAAAGGTTTCATGATGCTGACTGAACCACCACAGATGTCCAATATGTCTTCTGTATTCTATGTACTTATTAATGATCTACTTAAACACATGAGGCCATGAGCAATGGTCTATGTACACTGAGTAGAAAATTATTGTGTTCTTTATCAAGCTAATTTTGAATAATTTCTTTAAACATAGTTACTTGCACAAATATATTTATAAATGGTCTTGTTTCAACCACCAATTAAAGACTAAATTTATAAAGCTACAATTTTATCGTCTCATTATTATGAAAAGCCATTGAAAATCGCTTGCAGTTATATGCAAGTGCTTGCTTTATTAAACTGTTAACTACTTGTTGACAGGCTTTAATTTGCCTCTGTATTTGGTTCTCGCACATAAAATAAAAACCCATAGTAAAAAAGTCCTATATCATAAATTACAGAATAGCTATGTTCTCACTATTATGATACCGTTGAATAAGATAAATAGATAAATCATTTTCACCAAATGCCCCTTCATCTTTCTTTGTATTTTGGCTGCGTACACAAATTACTTAGCTTTATACCACTGAGCTGCTCCTTTCTCAGTTCTTTGCTCATTTAAATGGTTAAAGCATGGATTGTATTATTACATATTAGTTATAAATGTACACCTGCTTATACATAGTTTGTCTACTCTGAAATTCATCCTGTCTCATATGTAACGTTTTGTATACAGTTGGTTACTATATAACAAACATGCATAAGTTTGGTGCAATTCAATTTTTGATTGTGTAGTTTTCATAGGGGAAAACACATTGGCCAAAAGCTGTACTGCAAAACTGTATGGACTTGCAGTGAACAGAGTGGGATTTTAAAGCAAAGTAATTGATTGTTTCCTTTCCTACATAGTGGTAGGTTGCCAAACACTTCTATCAGGAGAAAGTGTGTGAAACATATTAATGTCATGGGTGGTCCCGCGACCCATATCGCGGGTCGCAGGCTCACCTGTGACTTTCTGCCCCGTTGGCGAGTCTTACCTGGCCCGGCTCCACCCACTGTGCGCATGTGTTCCTGACTCCTAGGGCACACGCGCGCTGGCTTCTCTAGATTTAAAGGGCCAGTGCACTGTGTCTGAAAGCTGTGTCTGATGCCTTGTGCTGTTTTTGAGATTTCCCGTTGTGACCCCAGTTCCGTTCCTGACTATGCTCCTCTGCCGTCTGCCCTGACCTGTTGCTACATCCCCGACTTGACCTCCTTCCTGTCCCCTGCCGCTCCTGTACCTCGACCTTGGCTGTGAAACGACCGGGTGGTGCAACACCACAGCAAATCCAACCCGCTCCAAACCGGTTTGGTTTGGTGAAAACCGAGTACCACTTAGGCTCCGGTCCCAAGTGTAGGCTTGTGTCATCATCCTCCTGGTTCAGAGGATCCACTAGGTTCTGCTTCCCATTAGGCCTGATCTTGTCACAATCTTGTTACAGCAATCCCAGCAGATTGCCGCGCAACGTGAACAGCTGGGCAAGTCACCGCCATGCTGCAATAGTTGCTAGCCACTCTGTATCAGCATCAGGTACCTAAGACTGCTCCTGTGGTGTCTCCTGCTACCCCAGCTTCTTCCTACGTCTGAACCTAGTCTATGACTGTCTATGCCCAATAAATATGATGAGGACCCCAAGCTGTGCAGGGGCTTCATTATCCAGTGTTTCCTGCACATTGAGCTTATATCAACTCAGTTTGTCACGGAGCTATCTAGGGTGGCGTTTATCATCAGTCTTCTCTCCGGAAAGGCCCTGGCCTGGGCTACCCCTCTGTGGGACATAGATGATCTGGTCACGGCATTTCTGGCAGAATTCTGGTCCATGTTCCAAGAACCAGAACGGACCTCCACAGCTAAGACTGTGCTGTTAAACCTGTGTCAAGGCGACTCGTCTACAGAAGAGCAGTTCAGTTCCACATCCCGGCCTCTGAATTGCCTGCAACCATGCAGCCCTGCCCTGATCACCACCTTTAAAAAAGGATTCTCTACTCCGGTCAAAGACGCTTTGGCTGCTCCTGACCTGCCATCTACTCTGAGTGGTCTCATTTCACTCGCCACTCGGATTGACGTATGGTTTAAGGAGCGCACCGAGGAACTACGCTTCGAACAACCTCAAGACCATGTGAAATGTTTTCCTCACTTGGCACCTGCCTTCAAAAAGCCACTCCAGCCTCCACCTGTGTCGTCTGCTGAGGGACCTATGCAGGTGGACAGGACCAGACTCTCCCTTCAGGAGTGTTCCAGACGACATCAGGAAAACCTCTTGTCTGTACTGCGCCAGCCCAGAGCACTTCATTGGGACTTGCCCTGTTCGCCCCCAATGTCGGTGAAACGCCAGCACCTAGGGTTCTTGGGAAAAGCGTCCCTATGTATGAGCAAAGCTTCTCCACACCTGACTATTCCTGTGCTACTCAGCGTTGCCACCTACATCCAGATCCAGGTCTCGGCTTTCTTGAACTCCAGTTCTGCAGGGAACTTTGTGGATGCTGTCCTGGTCTCCCAGCATCACATCCCTGTGGTCCCTCTCGAAAAGCCTTTGGTCATATCCTCAGTCAGTGAACAAATCCTCTCAGATCTGGTCCGGTACCGCACTGAGCTAATTTCCTTGCAAGTCGTGCTCTGGATAGGGAAAGACTGTACTTCTTCGTGCTGCTATGCTCTACCTCACCCCTTTTGTTGGGTCTTACATGGCTGCAGTTCCATGCACCTGTCCACAACTGGATGATGGTGGAAATTCTTCATTGTGCCATACCCACTGTATGGTGGCACCTCTACTTGTACCCGTCTTGGCCTCCTCTGTGTCTCCCAAGTCCTTGGAAGGCCTATCAATGTGTTACCGGGACTTCGCTGACGTGTTCTCCAAAAGGAAGAAGAGATTTTGCTGCCACACTGTCCCTACTTCTGCCCTATTGATTTGCTGTCTGGTGCCTCTCCTCCCCAAGGTTGGGTGTACCCTCTCTCCATTCCCGAGACCACAGCCATGTCAGAGTATATCAAATAGAACCTGCAGAGAGGGTTTATACTTAAATCCTCCTCTCCAGCTGGGGAAGGCTTCTTTTTCGTGACCAAGAAGGATGGCTCCCTTCATCCTTGCATTGAATATAGCGGACTTAACAGGATAACGTTTAAGAACCGCTACGCTCTGCCGTTGATCACAGAGCTCTTTGACCACCTGTATGGTTCCCAGATAGACCTACCTGGGGCCTACATCCTCATCCGGATCCATGAGGATGACAAATGAAAGACAACCTTTAACACCCGAGATGGACATTTCGAGTATTTTGTGATGCCATTTGAACTCTGTAATGCTCCAGCTGTCTTCCATGAATTCGTCAATGACATCTTCCGAGATTTGCTTTATACCTGTGTTGTGGTCTACCTAGACGACATTTTGGTCTTCTCCCCAGACCTTGAGACCCACCAGTCTCACCTACCCCAAGTTCTTGGCCGCTTATGGACTAATTGACTCTACGCTTTTGCAGCCAGATGATGTTGCAGTGAGCTCAGCAGATTTTTGTGGCACATAACCTTTTAAAAAGCATCAGAAAAGCGAGTGTGTGAGCTTGGTGGCGAGTGTGCATTGATCGAAGTGTTTGCACTGTCCAAAGTGGGACTTAGGATTAAGGGACTTAAGATTGAGGGACTTTAGCAGGTAACTGCTGTATTTTTTGTTACTTTTACTGTGAATTTTTCTTTTCTTCCGTATTTCTCTTGTAATCCCCATTAGAACAATGGACTCCGTTTGAGGGGGAATACTGCTGTGTGGGATGTGTGAAAATTGTACAATGTACAAATACCTGAACAGGGATTTCTCCAAAGATCTTTTTAGACCTAGGACTGTGACCAGGACAAGGGGGCATCCTCTGCGCCTAGAGGAGAGGTGATTTTACAATCAACATAGGCAAAGGTTCTTTACTGGAAGAGCATTGAGACTGTGGAACTCTCTGCCCCAGGAGGTTGTTATGGCGGACTCTACGTACGTGTTCAAGAGAGGCTTGGATGCCTTTCTGGAGAGAAAAAATATCACAGGTTATGGGGAAAAACATTTATTTAATTCTTAAAGGTTTGACTTGATGGACTTGCTTCTTTTTCCAACCTTATATACTATGATACTTTTCGAAGAGATCTTATTTTGATCCCCTTCCAGGTCTTCCATCTGCTCCACGTCTTGCCGGCCTGTTCTTTCAACATATCTTACAGCAACATGGTCTTCCTCGTCTCTGATCAGGGTGTCCAGTAAAATTGGATTTCTCCTCAGCTTACCACCCTCAGTTCAATGGACAAGTAGAGAGGGTTAACCAGACTCTGGAATGTTACCTCTGTCATTTTGTTTCTGCCCGTCAAGACGACTGGGCCACTCTCTTGCCATGTGCGGAATTCTCCTATAATTCCCTGGATTCCAAATCTTCTGGCTCCGCTCCCTTCTTCATTGTCTACGGACAGCATTCCCGCTCTCCTCTTCCTCTGCCTGTGTCCTCGGATGTTTCTGCTGGAGTTGACACGAGATCTGAAGGCCATTTGGGAGCAGACTTGCCTTTCGTTGTTCTAGGCTTCTGTCCGTAGCAAGCTCCAGGCTGAAAAGAGTGCAGTCCTCCTCCTGTGTTCTCTCCAGGGGACAAGGTCTGGTTGTCCTCCAGGTACATCAGGCTAAAGATTGCCGGGTACAAGCTTGGTCCAGGAATCTTGGGTCCTTTCGAGGTCCTGACTTGCATCAATCCGGTGTCCTACAAACTGCGCCTTCCTCCCACAATGCGCATCATGAACTCCTTCCATGTCTCCCTGTTCAAGCCTGTCATCCTGAACCACTTCTCCTGGCAAGTACCTCCTCCTGCTCCTCTGGTTGACTCCAAAAACACCTATGAGGAAAAGAAAATCCTTGACATGAAGACAGCGAGGGGGAAGCGGTTCTTTTTGGTTGATTGGATGGAGTTCGGGCTGGAGAAAAGGTCTTGGAAGCCAGAGGACAATATCCTGGACCGTGACCTCCTGCAGAGATTCCTCCACCCCAAGAAGAGGGGGAGGCCGAAGGGGGGGGTACTGTCATGAATGGTCCCGCGACCCATATCGTGGGTCGCAGGCTCACCTGTGCCCCTCTGCCCCTACCGGCGTGTCACCCGTGCATCTTACCTGTCCCGGCTCCTGTCTCGGCTCCATCTGGCGTGTGCACGCGTTTCCAACTCGTAGGGAGCACTTGCGGCGGCTTCTCTTGAATTAAAGGGCCAGTGCACCATTAATTGGCACTGGCCATTTTCAGAATTCTATATAAGCCTGCATCTTCCTGCACACCCTGCCAGATCTTCAAGCCTCGTGCCTTAGAGAAAGCTGTGTCTGATGCCTTGTGCTGTTTATGAGATTTCCTGTTGTGACCCCGATTCCGTTCCTGACTACGGTCCTCTGCCACCTGCCCTGTCCTGTTGCTATGACCCTGACCCTAGACCATGCCCCGTTGACCAAGATGGTTCAAATTCAGAGAAAGTCAACAGCAGTTATGACCAGTTATGAAGGTCTTCAGGATGAATTTAAACAATTTAGAAAATTACAACACAGATTTCATTTTTCAGAGCAAATTATAAATGTCACGGTTACACCCGCGATCCTCGGTACTGATTGAAAGTGCACCCTTGCCTGCTGCCGCGGTCCCCGCTCCCCCAGCCCTCACTTACCTCTCCTGGCTCCGGCCTAAACGCTGGGTGCCATGCTTCTTCCCTGCAGTCGTGCGCTCCTGCCACTAGGGGGGGGGGGGGGGGGCGGCGGCGCTCGGACTTCTCCCGGCCTTAAAGGGCCAGCATCCTCCTTATTGGCTCTGGCATAACTGGCTCGGCATCCCCTACCGGATCTTCAGGTCATTCTACTGGAGAGAAAGCCTTCCTGAGCGTTTCCAAACGCCTCGGTGTTTCCATGTTCATATGGTGATTCCCATTTTCTGTGTTGTTCCTGGTGTCCTGTGGAGGTCCTGGTGTCCTGTGACAATCCTGCCTGCCATCCGAGATCCTGCCTGCCATCCGGGGTCCTGCCTCCCTGCCTTCCCGAGGTCCGGCCTGCCTGCCTTCCCGAGGTCGGTCCTGCCTGCCTGCCTTCCCGAGTACAATGTACAAATACCTGAACAGGGATTTCTCCAAAGATCTTTTTAGACCTAGGACTGTGACCAGGACAAGGGGGCATCCTCTGCGCCTAGAGGAGAGGTGATTTTACAATCAACATAGGCAAAGGTTCTTTACTGGAAGAGCATTGAGACTGTGGAACTCTCTGCCCCAGGAGGTTGTTATGGCGGACTCTACGTACGTGTTCAAGAGAGGCTTGGATGCCTTTCTGGAGAGAAAAAATATCACAGGTTATGGGGAAAAACATTTATTTAATTCTTAAAGGTTTGACTTGATGGACTTGCTTCTTTTTCCAACCTTATATACTATGATACTTTTCGAAGAGATCTTATTTTGATCCCCTTCCAGGTCTTCCATCTGCTCCACGTCTTGCCGGCCTGTTCTTTCAACATATCTTACAGCAACATGGTCTTCCTCGTCTCTGATCAGGGTGTCCAGTAAAATTGGATTTCTCCTCAGCTTACCACCCTCAGTTCAATGGACAAGTAGAGAGGGTTAACCAGACTCTGGAATGTTACCTCTGTCATTTTGTTTCTGCCCGTCAAGACGACTGGGCCACTCTCTTGCCATGTGCGGAATTCTCCTATAATTCCCTGGATTCCAAATCTTCTGGCTCCGCTCCCTTCTTCATTGTCTACGGACAGCATTCCCGCTCTCCTCTTCCTCTGCCTGTGTCCTCGGATGTTTCTGCTGGAGTTGACACGAGATCTGAAGGCCATTTGGGAGCAGACTTGCCTTTCGTTGTTCTAGGCTTCTGTCCGTAGCAAGCTCCAGGCTGAAAAGAGTGCAGTCCTCCTCCTGTGTTCTCTCCAGGGGACAAGGTCTGGTTGTCCTCCAGGTACATCAGGCTAAAGATTGCCGGGTACAAGCTTGGTCCAGGAATCTTGGGTCCTTTCGAGGTCCTGACTTGCATCAATCCGGTGTCCTACAAACTGCGCCTTCCTCCCACAATGCGCATCATGAACTCCTTCCATGTCTCCCTGTTCAAGCCTGTCATCCTGAACCACTTCTCCTGGCAAGTACCTCCTCCTGCTCCTCTGGTTGACTCCAAAAACACCTATGAGGAAAAGAAAATCCTTGACATGAAGACAGCGAGGGGGAAGCGGTTCTTTTTGGTTGATTGGATGGAGTTCGGGCTGGAGAAAAGGTCTTGGAAGCCAGAGGACAATATCCTGGACCGTGACCTCCTGCAGAGATTCCTCCACCCCAAGAAGAGGGGGAGGCCGAAGGGGGGGGTACTGTCATGAATGGTCCCGCGACCCATATCGTGGGTCGCAGGCTCACCTGTGCCCCTCTGCCCCTACCGGCGTGTCACCCGTGCATCTTACCTGTCCCGGCTCCTGTCTCGGCTCCATCTGGCGTGTGCACGCGTTTCCAACTCGTAGGGAGCACTTGCGGCGGCTTCTCTTGAATTAAAGGGCCAGTGCACCATTAATTGGCACTGGCCATTTTCAGAATTCTATATAAGCCTGCATCTTCCTGCACACCCTGCCAGATCTTCAAGCCTCGTGCCTTAGAGAAAGCTGTGTCTGATGCCTTGTGCTGTTTATGAGATTTCCTGTTGTGACCCCGATTCCGTTCCTGACTACGGTCCTCTGCCACCTGCCCTGTCCTGTTGCTATGACCCTGACCCTAGACCATGCCCCGTTGACCAAGATGGTTCAAATTCAGAGAAAGTCAACAGCAGTTATGACCAGTTATGAAGGTCTTCAGGATGAATTTAAACAATTTAGAAAATTACAACACAGATTTCATTTTTCAGAGCAAATTATAAATGTCACGGTTACACCCGCGATCCTCGGTACTGATTGAAAGTGCACCCTTGCCTGCTGCCGCGGTCCCCGCTCCCCCAGCCCTCACTTACCTCTCCTGGCTCCGGCCTAAACGCTGGGTGCCATGCTTCTTCCCTGCAGTCGTGCGCTCCTGCCACTAGGGGGGGGGGGGGGGGGCGGCGGCGCTCGGACTTCTCCCGGCCTTAAAGGGCCAGCATCCTCCTTATTGGCTCTGGCATAACTGGCTCGGCATCCCCTACCGGATCTTCAGGTCATTCTACTGGAGAGAAAGCCTTCCTGAGCGTTTCCAAACGCCTCGGTGTTTCCATGTTCATATGGTGATTCCCATTTTCTGTGTTGTTCCTGGTGTCCTGTGGAGGTCCTGGTGTCCTGTGACAATCCTGCCTGCCATCCGAGATCCTGCCTGCCATCCGGGGTCCTGCCTCCCTGCCTTCCCGAGGTCCGGCCTGCCTGCCTTCCCGAGGTCGGTCCTGCCTGCCTGCCTTCCCGAGGTCGGTCCTGCCTGCCTGCCTTCCCGAGGTCGGTCCTGCCTGCCTGCCTTCCCTCCCGAGGTCGGTCCTGCCTGCGCTGCCTTCCCGTCCCGAGTCGGTCCTCCTGCTCCTGCTTCCCGAGTCGTCCTGCCTGCCTGGCCTTCCCGAGGTCGGTTCCTGCTGCCTGCTTCCCGCTGGTCGGGCCTGCCTGCCGCCCTTCCCCGAGTCGGTCCTCTGCCTGCCTTCCCGAGTCCCTGCCGGCCTGCCTTCCGAGGTCCTGCCTCCTGCCTTCGCCGAGGTCCTGCCTGCCTGCCTGCCTTCCCGAGAGTCCTGCCTGCGGTCCTGTGCGTCCTGCCTTCCTGCCCTCCGTCCTTCCCTGTCCTGCCTGCTTCTCCCGTTGCCCTTGAACGTCCCGTGGTCCTGCTGCCTTCCCGTAGGCCCCTTGTTCCCACCTGGGGGCTCAACTCGCGGGCCCTAGTCCACCCGCGGGACGAGACCTGGTGACTCTGGCTGTTAGACCAGGATTTCACTTAACTCCGCTACCGTTGTTTGCGCTAAGTTTGTTTTTCCCGTGGTGTTCCAGGAGAGTCCACTTAGAGTAGTCCGAGGGGACAAGCCCCCATAGTACTGAGCAATAACTAAGTTTACCCCAGAACTGCTTTGTATACCGTAGAAGATCAGAGTTGGTTGGTTTACATTTCAAGTTTGTATGTCTTTAGGACCCCAGAACTTTGGGCTCACTTTTAAAACACCCATTACAAGAAACTGAACCCGCAAATTGAATAATTCTTTTGTATACCACTTTCTTTATTTTAGTTTTTTATTTTTTCGACATCAAACAGACAATCAGCCCAAAGTATTGGGCCTAGAAGGATTGCTTAGGCACGGGCAATTTCCTAATTATGTCACCGCACATGGCCTCATACATTGGACATGTTAATCCAAAAGATAAAAAGAAAATTCCATGTGAAACATATTTTGAGAACAAACAGAGAAACTAAAATCCTGTCTCATGCTTCATACAGAGAGGAACAGAAACAAGCCGAGCAGGCAGAAAATTTACAAAATCCCTATGGGCGCCACATGTAGCGATGACCCTAATGACCAAATAAAGCAAAATCATTTCCGTACTTCCTTTCTATGTTTCCTCCAATCCGCCCTTTTTAATAATTGAGCAAGTTAAATGCTCCATTAGTCCTCATGATCCTTAAACTGCTATAATACTCAATGGGGCCCGAGTGATGGAACTGGTTTTTTCCTTGCGAAAAGAGAGATTAAGCTTTTTGTATGCAATAGGACAGTACAGAAGTCGCTTGGCTAAGACCTGATGCGGTACATTTCAGGTAGTAAAGATATTGGATTAAGATACCTCTGTCGGATCTAAAGCAGCGGTGGCTCTCCACCACTTAGTGAGTCACGACCCCAGAGGGGTTCGAATACCAAGCACGGGGCTCTCCTAAAGCCATAGGATCCACGATTTTATTGTGTTTTTGCCCCGAATCGCGATAAAACAAATGTGCATTATGCACACACTAGTTGCTGTGGGACCTTGAATGACATTATTCAAGATACAGCCTGCTGACTAAAGGACCTGTGATGATGTAATAATCATATGACCCTCCAGCTTCTCAATCACATACAGCAGGGCTGCTGACAGTGAAGATGGGGACAAGAATGGAGCACTCGACCTGTGGGGATCCTGGGTAAGATCTGGGGAGGGGGTTCTTTGTTGTGGAGGGGGTGTCAGATTTTGAGATTTTGGAGGTTTTTTTCTGTTAAGATGGGGGAGATCTTGGAGGTAATTTTGTGTTGTGGAGAGGGGAGGTGACAAGACCAGGGATGGGATTCTGTTTAAGGAGGAGGCAATAACTGGGAGGAGTTTTGTGTGAGGAAGGGGTAGCAGACATGGGTGGCTACCTCAGTGAGGTGAGGAGGAAGATAAGACCTGGAGAGGAGCAGTGTTATAGTAATTACCGTATTTACTCGAGTATAAGCCGACCCAAGTATAAGCCGAGGCCCCTAATTTTACCACAAAAACCTGGTGAAACCTATATATTTTTTACTCGAGTATAAGCCGAGTTTGGGGTTTCAGCACATTTTTTGTGTGCTGAAAAACTAGGCTTATACTCGAGTATATAAGGTATATTGTTTTACAGAGGGGCCAGTAGTTTAGTAGTTATATTCTTGTACATAGGGGGCTGTATAATAGTCATTATATTCTTGTACATAGGGGACAGTAGTATAGTCGTTATATTCTTGTACATTGGGGGCAGTAGCATAGTAGTTATATTCTTGTACATAAAGGGCAGTATTATAGTAGAAATATTCTTGTACATAGGGGACAGTATTATAGTAGTTATATTCTTGTACATAGTAGGCAGTATTATAGCAGTTATTTTCTTGTGGTTTGGTGTCATCCTAACATGAGTAACTGTATTGTGGAGTCACACCTTTAGAAAGTTTGAGAACCACTGATCTAAAGAAATATCTAGCTGTATTAATTCTCACATGTGTCCCAATAATTTTGCATAACCAAACCACTCCAAAATATGTGAAACACAGAGCCTCCAGCAAAGCCACTAAGCCAACGCACATGTGGAATGTTCAAATTAAATTTATGCTGCAATAATGGCATATGGTACCAAGTCATAAGTATTTAGATTTTGTTTTCTTTATAAAGGTAATTAACAGAGGTCTTCCTTGTCCTAGCCCAAATTATCTGCCTCTGTTCTATCGAGAATTGTCTATTAAGCCAGGATTCCCACCTTGTCATATACACGCATGGTTGCAAACGAGGCTCACTAGAGGAATTGAGGATAGTTTAATGCTGGAGAGTAAACTTTTAGAAGATGGGCCATTGGCACATAATAAGGCTGCTTTATCAAGCTGTCTGAAAGTCGGAATATTCTCAGTGGCCCATGGCAACCAATCACAGCTCCCCTTTAAAATATTTATGAGCACTGGTAAAATGAGAGCTGAGCTGTAATTGGTTGCCAATGGCAACTAAGAATATTCATACTTTCAGACAGCTTGATAAAGGAGTTAGGATGTGGAGCTGCTGTAGGTCCTAAAAGGGAGATTATAAAATGTCTATTCTGCTGGTAACAAAAAAATCCCTCCCGAGTGATTGGGGTGTCTCTTTACTAGGGTAGAGAATGGAAGTATCTGCCTTGTACAGCATCTATAAAGTCTCTTACCTGAAATAATTTTGCTTGGAACCAAGGTTTAAACCTTGCTAAGGACACACTATCGGGAAGACAATGTAGTAAAAAGGGGGGATCGAAGAGTAGGCAATTGGAATGTACACTAACTGGCCACTTTATTAGGTACACCTGTCCAACTGCTCGTTAACACTTAATTTCTAATCAGCCAATCACATGGCGGCAACTCAGTGCAGTTAGGCATGTAGACATGGTCAAGACAATCTCCTGCAGTTCAAACCGAGCATCAGTATGGGGAAGAAAGGTGATTTGAGTGCCTTTGAACGTGTCATGGTTGTTGGTGCCAGAAGGGCTGGTCTGAGTATTTCAGAAACTGCTGATCTACTGGGATTTTCACGCACAACCATCTCTAGGGTTTACAGAGAATGGTCTGAAAAAGAAAAAACATCCAGTGAGTGGCAGTTCTATGGGCGGAAATGCCTTGTTGATGCAAGAGGTCAGAGGAGAATGGGCAGACTGGTTCGAGCTGATAGAAAGGCAACAGTGACTCAAATCGCCACCCATTACAACCAAGGCAGGCAGAAGAGCATCTCTGAATGCACAGTACGTCGAACTTTGAGGCAATGGGCTACAGCGCAGCAGAAGACCCCACCTGTGTCCACCCTTCCGCTAAGAACAAGAAACTTAGGCTACAATTGCACAAGTCATCGAAATTGGGACAGTAGAAATTGGAAAATGGTTACCTGGTCTGATGAGTCTCGATTTTCTCTTTCTTTCCTGCGACATTCGGATTGTAGGGTCGAATTTGGCGGCAACAACATGAAAGCATGGATCCCTCCTGGCCTTTATCACGTCAGGCTGGTGGTGGTGGTGTCATGGTGTTGGGATATTTTCTTTGGCACTCTATGGGGCCCCTTTTTACCACATTGAGCATGCGTTGCAAAACGCCAAAGCCTACTTGAGTATTGTTGCTGACCATGTCCATCCCTTTATGACCACAATGTACCCAACATCTGATGGCTACTTTCAGCAGGATGGTTTCTTGAACATGACAATGAGTTCACTATACTCAAATGGCCTCCACAGTCACCAGATCTCAATCCAATAGAGCAGCTTTGGGATGTGGTGGAACGGGAGATTCGCATCGTGGATGTGCAGCCGACAAATCTGCTGGTTTGGTAGGCTATTAGAGGGATTAAACAAGGTAAGTAGGAGATCATCAATTAAGGAGATTTTAAATTTAGTATTGCCTACTGCGATTACCTTGATGTCAGGGTTTGCCCTAATTTAGCCAATGACTCTATACTTAGAACGTATGACAGTGGGAAGAGAGGACAGCCCAGCCATTCTAAAGAGGGAAAAAGGATGAGTGGGCATGGGTAGGCGGACCGCTGCGCTGGGGGTAGAGTACAAGAGATAGATGGCTTGCAGAAAGGGCCCTCTAAACCAGAATCACTAAAGTTTCTAAAACATAAATGTCCAGTCTTAGCCATCATATGCATTTCAGCATCTAGACTGAGGAAAAGCACACGTTTCCCATGCTGCCAAATAATTTAGAATAGATCTGCAGCCCTTTGCGTATTGTCCCCAGCCTGGCGGTATTTGAAAAAAACCACTTGTTCCTTGTGGACCAGTTGGGGAAACCATTAATTCAGCTGTTTAAACTTTGGTGAAAGATAGAGAGGAGCGAGCAACTAAATTGGCTCGGGGGGGTTACATCGTTATTCGAGACAACTTTTCCCGATCGCGAGTGCTCGTCTCGAATACGAGCCCCCATGAAGTCATGGAGACATTTTTCAGGGGACCAAGGATCTGCACAGGAAGCTTGGCCAGCACCTGGGAACCTCAGAAGAAAAGATGGAAAACACCAGAAAATGGACAGGAAACAGCAGGGGCAGCATGCATCGATGCCTGTAATAAGGCTGCTTAATCGCACCATTATGCCAAAATATGGGCAACAGCCATGGCAATGACAGAGTGACTGAACCGAAGGCTAATAGATAGCATCTAAAACATGCAATAATTGACCCTGACACTTAGGGGACGGCACGCAGAGGCATAGTGGCAGGCTAGAGAGTGTCATGGCGACCATACCCTAATGGACTCAGGCTTCAACATTGGTGGCAGAAGGAACCAAGAGGTGAGCAGAACGCCTGAAAGTGAAATGATTTCCTATGTGAACAAAAGGTGTTGACGGTATATTTAGTCGATAACACAGCCAGGTGGCGCACATAGTGACCAAGTTCCATAACGTATCTGGTGAGAAACACCCCGAAAATGCGAGCTGACTGACACAGCTCTTTTGATAAGGGATACATGTGGAGGCGCCAGGAGACGACTTCCATGATTAAGAGCGACAGTATGGGGCATTCATATTGCGCTGCTTATGATTTGCAACTTCAGGTCTCCAGCATGGCGGCGACAGATGGGCCGAGTTCCACTATGTTCTGGTGAAACACCTGAAAATTCTGCCTGACACAGATCGTTTGTATGAAGGGACGTGTATGGAGGCAGATGTGAACTAGTGTGATGAGTTAGCATTAAGGTGCTGCTGCAGTTAAAACTATGTTAGTTGGATCTTGAGACTGGAGCTGAGCTCCCTGGCCAGCGAGCTTTCGGCAATCCAGCCCCTGTCTCTAGGCTACTCCCCCAACAGCACTTCTAAGAACCTTTTTGTATAGATCAAGTGTAGTACGTTCTTATAAGATGTTGGGATATGGCGGGTGAGGGGATATGTAATGTAAACAGATGCGCAGAAAAGCGCTGAAATAATATCGGTAAATGATAACAAGTTTGCCAGGTATATTTTGTGGATATAACAGCAGGGTGGGACGACAAAGTTAAACAAAGTTTGATGTGAGGAGCCATGAAAACAACCCAAAATTTCTGCCTGACACAGTTCGTTTGATAAGGAGACCATGTATGGAGGCAGCTATATGGACGACTTTTGGAGCGGCAGCTTATGGCGGGGGATGAGTACTGAGAAAGTCGTGGTAAAGCCAGCTAAAAGACGACATTGTGGAGGCTGTATGGAGGACAATTTAATTTGGATAGTGCCTGTATGGCAGTCCAAAAAAGTTTTTCAAACAAGAGAGCAGGAGGTGGTGGTCCTCCAGAAAAAATTACATAGATTGAGTGCCTGTATGTTGGCACTCCAAAATTGTTTAAAACAGAGGACCGGGTAGGTGGCCCTCAAGAAAAATTAAATCATAAGTATACTAGTACAGAGTACTATAGCCAGAGACCGTTTGGCCCTGGCAAAAAATAGCCAGTTTCCTCTTTTATGTGACAAAGAGAGAGGAGAAGGAGGACAATGGAGGCATGAGGAGATGAATATCTATCAGGTTCAGCTTCTTCACATGATGAGAATAGAGATGAAAATCCAGAGAATCCAGGCTTTATTCATCTAATAGCGTCAGCCTGTCAGTCGACAGGGTGTGTACGCTTATCGGTGATGATGATGCCACCAGCTGCACTGAAAACCCGCGGACAAACGCCTGCGGCAGCGCAGGGCAGCAAGAACCTCCAAGGCGTACAGCGCCAGTTCGTGCCACATGTCCAGCTTGAAACCCAAGTAGTTGTAGGGAGCTGTGTGATCATTTAGGACTGGATGTATGGTCAGCTACGTACTCCCTCACCATCTCGTTAAAGATCAGCCCTACTACTGCCGAGACTGGGGACAGGTGACAGTGGTTTGCTGGGGTGACATAAAACTGGCAAAGGCTGTAAAGCTACCTCCAGTGCTGGACAGATGCCTGCTCGCCTACTCTCCCTCGCTACTTGTCCCGCAGAAGTACGCCCTTGCGCTACGCGCTGTCAAAGGGAAATACTCGTTTCAGCTTGTGCACCAGGGCTGCTGGTATTCATGCATTCTCACACTCTTTTCCTCTCCAGGGATGAGAGTGGAAAGATTTTGTTTGTACCTTGGGTCCAGGAAAAGTGAATACCCAGCAATCGGTGCAGGAATAATTCTTTGAACGCGAGGGTCACGGGATAGGAGCTAGCATGAAATCTGCCATAGCGCCAGAGTCCCAACGCGCAAGAATTCACTCCCTCACTGGCCTGACTGTCCATTTCCTCCTCTCCAACTCTCCAATCTCTTCTTCTGCCCATACACTGCGACCGTACGAGAGTGAGCTGAACAATGGTCCCTCTTCTGTCTCGCCAACATTCTCCTCCTCTTCCTCCTCATCCTCCTCCACCTCACGATATGCGCTGAGAAACAGACCTGAGGGTGCTTTGGCTATAACAAGGAATCTTCTTCCCCCGTCTCTTGTGACGGAGCCAAAGCTTCCGACTTCATGCTGATCAGAGAGTTTTTCAACAGGCAAGCAGCGGGATGGTGATGGGCTGATGATGGCGGCATGCACCACTAACCATCGTGTGTGTTGACTCCTCAAAGTTACTCAGACCTGACAGATATCAGACATCCAGTCACTCCTCATTGTTAGACTTGAGGAAGCGACTGACCTGACTACCAGTTCTGGTGGAAGTTGACATCTGGCAGTCTACAATCGCTCTGCGCGCTGGTAAACTCGGATAACATGGTTAATGTTTGATTCCACCTCGTGGGCACGTCGCACAACGTCGGTGACGGGCAGTGTGGATGGCGGCGCTGCGCTGCCCTGAGAGTGGGCAGCATCTGTGCTGGACTTCCTGAAATGTGCACAGATGCGATGCACCTTCGTGAGCAAATCAGACAGATTGGGGTATGTCTTGAGGAAACGCTGAACTATGAGATTTAACACATGGGCCAGGCATTTTATCGCCTAGGCTCAGCAGTTTGAGCACCGCCTGCTGTCGCTTAGCGATGGCACTGCTGCTGTGCCTAGAGCTACCGACTGATGGCGCCATGCCCACGGATGGTAATTTAGAGGAGGAGGTGAGGCATCATAGTAGGCCTTTGAGACCTGGTCCAAGGTAGGCCCCGCAATCCCGGCGTCCGGCAGTATACGACCAGCCCCAGGGGCACAGACTCGGTCCCAGCCTCCACCAAGTTAACCCAATGTGCCGTCAGCGATATATAGTGCCCTGCGCGCAGCACTCGTCCACGTGTCCGTGGTCAGGTGGACCTGTCAGAAACGGCGTTGGTCAGGGCACGGATGATGTTCTCTGACACGTGCTGTGCAGGGTGGGAGGCACATCGGGAAAGTAGTGTCGGCTGGGGACCGAATACCGAGGGCGGCCGCTGCCATGAGGTTTCGAAGGGCCTCGGTCTCTACCAGCCTATAGGCAGCATCTCCAGGCTAAGCAACTTGGAGATGTGGACGTTGAGGCTTGGGCGTGTGGGTGGGGGGTTGCACTATACCTCCTTTTGCGCTCCAGCGTCTGGGTAGGAGAGCTGAACGCTGGTGGATGCGTGGAGGGATCGTGGAGGCAAGATGGGGTTTTCGCACGGGAGGTGTGTTGGGCGGGGTCCTGGGCAGGGGGCTGACTAGCAGATGACACAGGGGAAGGAGCGAGCGGTGGTGGCCTGCCCCGCGCCTGGAAGCTGAACGGGCTTGGTGCCACTGATTCGGGGTTGGTTAGCATATAAGCCTGCACATACTGGTGTTGTAGTTAAGCTAGTAGTGGTGGAACCCTGCTGGGTCCTGGGTGGCACAGGTTGCACACCACAGTCGTCGGTCATCCGGTGTTTCTTTAAAGAACCTCCAGAATTCTGAAAATCTAGCCCTCGCCACGGGAGCTTGACTAACGGGCAACATTTGGCGCTGATGCACCAGCTCTGGCCCTGCCTCTCCGTCTGGCCCAACCACTGCCTCTTCCAACCTGTTCTGCTATAGGAATCGCCTCCGACTCAGAAGCACTGTGTTTCACCGCCTATCAACCCAGAGTGGGTCTGTCACCTCATCATCCTCCCATCCCTCAGTCTGCTCCCCCCCTCGGACTTCCTGCCCTGACAATAACTTCACCACTGTCTGACAATCGGTGTCTCCTATCGTCCGACATCTCTTTACACAATTCTCCACTCGTCAATAATTTCATCATCACCCACAGACTGCGACCGGGGAAAACGGGCATCGAAAATAGCTCAGCAGCAACCGGACAAGGGTTTGTAATTGGGAAGGGGCCAGAAAACAGTTCCTCAGAGTATACCGGTTCAAATGCCAAATTTTGGTGGGAGGGAGCAGACTGGGGGGAAGGAGGCTGAGGTGGAGGAGCTGGAGGAGTGCTGATTCGGTGACATGGGTGGACTGCGTGGAAGACTGACTGGTGGACAATCCACAACATTACCTCTTCGCACTGTTCTGGCCTCAACAGTGCTCTACCACGAGTCCCAGTAACTTCGAGCAATAACGTGCTGTGCCTGTGATGAGTTTGAGCTATGATGAAATGAAATAAAGGTTAAAAAAAAAAAAATCAAGAGAACTCTGCCTAATTGTAATCAAAACCCTATAAATGTCCCACTTGGTGTTTGAGGTGGATATGTGTCACTAAGAGCTAAACACAACGGTAGCAAGTCCCCTGCAAATTCCTCACAATATGGTACTAGCTGCACTACTAGTGCCAGCAAGCCCCACCACAAGCAATAAAAAAAAAAATGTATAACGTTATTGTAGCCCTAAGAAGGGCTGTTGGTTCTTGTAGAATCACTCCTGCCTAACACTATTCTAATAGAACACCTAACGCTTTCCCTGACCAGCAGCAGCTCTCTCCCTAGTGGATCAGACACAGAATGATCGCAGCAGGCGGGCAGCGGCTAGTCTATTCCAGGGTCACCTGATCTGGCCAGCCAACCACTGCTATCGAGCTGTAAGGGTACCACGTCATGCTGGGTTGGAGTCAGAGTCCCTGGCTGGGATTGGTCTATTTCTGCAAGCGCCAAAAAGCAAACAGCGGGAGATGCATTTCCCGAGCGGCGTGGAAGTATTCGTCCGAGCAACGAGCAGTTTCGAGTACGCTAATGCTCGAATGAGGATCAAGCTCGGACGAGTATGTTCGCTCATCTCTAGTGAAGATCTTTAAGTCAGAATTAAGGAGGGGTATCGGCTGATAACTGGCACATACTAGTGAATTTTTTCCCGGACCTGTTAGTACCATAATGTAAAAACAAAGCATGAAAGCGTTGAATAACTAAACCATACGTAACAACAATATGTCGCTATATGTTTTATAATTTAAGTAGGTGAAACCATTAGAGCCAGATGGCTTGCCAAAGTGTAGAGCTTTGACCACTTCAGATAATTTTGCCAACATAATATCCTGGTTCAGGTATTTAAACGCCTCGAGGGAGAGAGATGGAAGGTTACATTCAGCTAAGCATTGGTGAATACAGTCAGCCCCATCCAGAGAGTGGACTTGATCTGTGGAGGGAGTAATAATAATCCTCAAAAATATGGGCCAACGGCTGTTGGTTTAGTAAATTATCCCAGAGGGGTCTTTAATGTCATATGTGTTATTATTAGCTGTTAGTATTAGCTTAGGTTCTCAGTTGATTAGCTAGCAGGGTGTGCACCTTACTACTGAATTCATAGAGCCTCCGGTGATAGTAACAAAAGATTTTCTCACTACTTATGAGTAGGAGCTCACGTAATCTAGCCCTATTGTCAAACACCTGCCACTGTAGCCTCAAAGATGCAGCGGCTGTGAAATTCTAGGTAATGAAGCTCCCTCTCACACTGCTGGTGAACAGCCAGGGCAAGTCGCTTTTTGCAGGCGGCTACTGAAATATAATCACCTCAAAACACCACCTTGTTGGCTTCCCAAAAAATTGTGTGGCAGAGGGGGTATTTTCTCTAATTTAACAGCCATTGGTGGAGCTCAGTACGCAATGTTGGATTGGAAAGTTGGGTTTCATTAAGTCTCCAGCTCAAAATATGATGGACTGGTGGGAAATTAAGCTAATCTTGATTACTAGGGTCGCATGGTCAGACCACATAAGATCAGTCTGTTCAGCGTGGCGATGTGGACATGAGGGTGTCTGGGTCACATCCGCAATTGAAGTTTGGAGGCATTGCCTACTCGCTGCCATGTTGGTGACAAAGGAGGATCCGATGCAGTGGCTGCCCATTGCAGGATCAGGATGCCCAAGGAACCGTAGAATTCTGGAAGATTTTTGGATGGTGTTGGCTCTGTTTCTGGCCGCCAAAAAGCAAAACGGCGGGAGATGCCATTTTCTCGAGCGGGCGAAGTATTCGTCCGAGCAACGAGCAGTTTCGAGTACGCTAGTTTGTAATTTTACTGAAAAATGCTCGGGTCTCCCATTGATTTCAATGGGGCTCGTTACTCGAAACGAGCACTCGAGCATTGGGAGATGTTCGGCTCGAGTAACGAGCACCCGAGCATTTTAGTGCTCGCTCATCTCTACTCCTACTAGTTCGTCTCGCCCTTATAATCCACACCTCCCTTCACTCCCTGTCGTATCTTCTCCTAGGACAGTGATGGCAAACCTTTTAGCGTCCGAGTGCCCAAACTGCAGCCCAAACCCCCCTTATTTATTGCGAGGTGCCAACCAAAAATGAAATCAGTAACTTATTGCTCCCTTTTCTTCAACTTTCAATCAAATTGGCCTCCTGAAGACAGCAACACAGTAGAAAGATGGAAAATTTGCATCACTTTAGCTTCTTTCCAGTGTCCCTCTGTACACAGAGAATCACAGGGCCTGCATGAGGTCCTCCAACGATAATTCAGCCCTGTCTCCTCATTCTCCCTCTTCCTACAGAGAAGGAAGTATCAAAATATGTCTGAAAGGAGCATCTTTTAAGTGGCTTGCAACTGCAGGAAGATTCTTTTGAGTTGTGTCTGGTGTGCTGGGGCAATGGCCCGGGTGCTCTCCGTGCCATAGGTTCGCCACCACTGTCCTAGGATCTCCTATGGTTTCCATACCAGGCTTCCCTAAGCCACTCCTGTGGAAGAGAAAGCCCATTAGCATTCCCAGACGCTTTCTTGTGTTCCTGTCTCCAGCATCATTTTCTGCTAAGAGAAAGCCATCCTGCGTTTCTACACTTCCTATGTGTCTCCAGCGTTCCCATACGCTCCTGGTGTTCCTGTCTCCGGCGTTACCAGTGTTCCTCCGTGTTCCTGTCTCCAGCGTTGCCAGTTTTCCTCCATGTTCCTGTCTCCAGTTTACCAGTGTACCTCCGTGTGCTCCTGCCATCCTGTGTCAAGTCTTCAGTCTGACCCCATGCTTCCTGCTGTGCCTCCCAGGGTTCCAGTCCAACGGTGTCTCCAGTCCATGCCAGCGTTACCAGTGTTTGGCTCCAGCGTTTCAAAGCCAGCTGCCGTGCTTCCTCAGGTTCCAAGCTCTACTCCAGTTTTCCGAGAACCACTCCAGCCGGCCGTCACTTCGAAATTCTCCTCCGGGTTTCCCAGAAGCCGCTCTAGTGCCTCCGTCTCTCCCAGAAACCGCTGTAGTGCCTCTGGCTTTCACAGAAGCCACTGTAGTGCCTCCGGCTTTCCAAGAGCCGCTCCAGCTTTACCAGAAGCTACTCCAGAGCCTCTGCTGCTTCCCAAAGCTGTTCTAGCTTTCCTAGAGCCGCTCCTGCCACCGCGCTTCCCAGTGCTGCTCCGGCTTTCCAAGAGCCACTTCAGCCTCCAGCCGTACTTCTTGCAGAGGAGTCTATGCAAGTTAGCAGAGAACATCTCTCGGCCAAAGGACACTCCAGACGTCTCGAGGATATTCTTAGCTTGTTCCCTGCCAGGTCCAAGCACCTCATCTGGGTTTTCCTGTTTCTGCTTTCCTCCTCAGGTGTCCCATCACTAAGATAAATTGGAGGAGGCAAAAGAAGAGGCTGAAGAAGAAGAAGAGGGGCCCTAAAGGGGGGGGCACTGTCATGGATGCACCCACGATCCTTGTCGCGGATCGCGGGCACACCCGTTACCCTCTATGTGCCGCAGTCCTGCTGCTGCTGTCCCGCTCCCTGGCCTGGACTCACCTCTCCAAGCTCCAGGCTGTACTCCCGCTAGGCCACGCTCTCCCTCTGCTAGGGGGCGCACACGCTGGCACTTTAAGACTTAAAGGGCCAGCGGCTCCTGCTAATCCGGCTCACCCTTATAATCCACACCTGCCTTCACTCCCCATCAGATCTTCTCCTAGGATCTCCTATGGTTTCCATAAGGCGTTCCTGTGGAAGAGAAAGTCCATTAGCGTTCCCAGACAGCTTTCCTGTATTCCTGTCTCCAGCATAATTTCCTGCTAAGAGAAAGCCATCCTGCATTCCTACGCCTTTGATGTGTCTCCAGTGTTCCCATACGCTTCTGGTGTTCCTGTCTCCAGCGTTACCGGTGTTCCTCCGTATTCCTGTCTCCAGCGCTATCCATGTTCCTCCATGTTCCTGTCTCCAGCATTACCATTGTTCCTCCATATTCCTGTCTGCAGTGTTACCAGTGTACCTCCGTGTGCTCCTGCCATCCAATGTCAGTCTGACCCTGTGCTTCCTGCTGTGCCTCCCAGGGTTCCAGTCCAGCGGTGTCTCCAGTGCGTGCCAGTGTTCCTCTGTGTTCCTGCTGTTATCCCAGGCTTGGACTGTTTCCTGCATATCCATTACCTTGGCTGCCCCCGCGGGCCTCATACCATCTCCCGCGGTGGTCCAGAGGGTCCACTAAACAGACTACTCCCCCGGACTCTTCCCATAGAGACTTTTAGTTCTGTTTTAGTGTGTGACCATTACACTTTCTCTTTAAGCAGAAAGTCTGTGATACAACAAATAAAGTCTCTAGGATGATTAGTGACTGATTTGGGGCACAGTGGCACATGTGCCCAATTTAGTTTAACTTTAGTGACAGACAGGTTGCCCAGAAGTGAGTTAAAGATTTCGTGCAAAATAGAAAAGACATCCTCCGAACCTGCAGTCTCTGGAATTCACCAAACCCGGATATTATGCTGCCTCCCCCTATTGTCCATGTCTTCAACATGAGATTGTAATTCCTTACGGGCCATTATCTTCCAGTGCATCTACACGTTGAGCGACTATTTGTACTTGTTAGCTTATTTCATCTATAGCTGATTTGCACATCCCCTTCACCTCCAGTAACAGAGATTTAGTGGGCGATTTGGCGGATGTGCTGCCATCAGTCAGCAGGTGGTTGAGACAGGGGTTCTGTGGCAAATGAGCAAGTGGAAGCAGGTGACCAACATTGGGGGGGGAAGTGAGGGGCATTGGGGAGTGGCAGCATATTCAGCCACATAAATATCTTGGCTGGAGTGTAAAAGCCTCTGTGATGTGTGCAGGGGTTGAGGGAGAGGCTATACTGGAGAAGGTTTAGGCTAGGAACCAGGCCTAAAGGCCCAGCAGGAGGGCTAGTTCAATAAGAAGCTGTTGGTGGGGGATTGGGGAACCCCCTTTGGCTAGTGGCTGCCCCCATTGACCCTGGCAAGAGTACATGCTGCTGAGCTCCATTTATATAGAGGGGTGACTGTGCCATGGGCTGTAGTATGTCTGCACGCTGGAGACTGCTGGCCCCCTTAGCTTGGACATCTAGGGTTTCTTACATGGTGTCCATACCTGGAAGCTGTTGGAGAGGGGCTGCAGATGGTACCGGAGGCTGTGGTGGATGTTGGTGAAAAACTTGGCGACCACCTGCAGCTGGGAGCTTAGAGAAATCAGCAGTAATAAACGCTGCTGCACACGGCGGAGCTATCTTGGAGCATCTCCCTCTTGAAGAAATCCAGTAATATGAGGGCTGTGAGGCTTCTGAATGGTTTGGGGAGGCACTGGGGGCTTTTTGCTTTTGGCCCATCTGTAGTAGACAGAGCACATCAGACACGGGTTCCACCATCGGGACAAGCCCCTTTGAAGTCAAATTTAACACCCAAAAATATCTGTAAAATGGGGCTATTAAGGGCTGAAAATAGTGGGAATAACAATGACAGTTGCCCTGTCCATGATGGGATAGGGAAAGTGCTGTTGCAGTTTTCCTAAATGTTTCCAAGACAGATGTGTTCTTGGTTTTGCAACTTTTTTTAGCAAATGAGAGACTTTTTAGGTACAAAATGAAGTTAAACGGACCCTATGCTTACTCTCAAAAATGCAACTAAAAAGTCACAAAAAATCAAAAAACCTGCAGAGACAAAGAAAAAATAGAAATTTAGAAAGCTACATAGCACTACTGAATCAGACAACTTTAAAAATTAGCAAAAGAAAACAGACGGTACATGTGCTCTTGGGTGTTCAGACCCACTTAGTCATTCTCATAGCAGTAAAATAAGCAATGGGAAAACCTCACACCCTTCCTCTCACTAAGGTTAAAGGGTCTGGGTGAACTTTCATTAATATAAAATTGGAAAATGTGAAAATTTTACAGAATTTAATAATTTTTTTAATTTGAAGTGGACATTCCGGGAATGGAGAACATTTTTAGACACTGGCAAAACCAAATTGCATGGGATTGATCCCTTGTTCATCTTAATACATTTTAGGATGTCAACGTTGGTTGTAGAGAGGCATATTCTTACCACCGGCAGTGCTGAACATGCTCTCTAACACACTAGCTGCAGTGCAGTACAGCTCCTGTAAAGCATAGTGGAAAAATTCTGGTCACATACCCAATTTTCCATCCAGAAATTTGGATTTTGAGGACCTATCTTTTAGAACCAGAAATCATGTGGACAGATATCTGCAACATGTGAGTCAGATTCCACCTCCCGGTGCTACAAGCTCCATCCAACTGTGGTGGAGATTGAGGAGAAGTAACAAGGCATTACGCAATGTGGCCATGCTCCCTTTGCTAGTGTTGACATCTTCCTCCGTCTCATGCTGCCACTGAGCTCTCAATATCGCATGGGAACTCAGTGCATGCACCAAAGTTGTCTTTTACTTATATAAACTTATTTTAGTTTATGATATAGTATTGGAATGAAGAATGCTATGCTATCCTTGTAGGGGGGATTCAGCATAGGAGTCACCCAGTATTCGCTACTGTTGAGTATCCAGACAGCTTGTGTGTCGGCAGACACTGGAGCATATAGTGGCTCATCTGGCCAAGGCTTCCCAGAGACACAGACAAGCTGTCCTCCGTGGGAGGTGTCTCCTCCTCTGTTTCTCCCCAGCCATGTTCCAGTGATATCTGAGCTGCTCTAGGCGTCACCAAACTCCTACTCATCCTCCAAAAATGTTTCCTGGCTGTACAATGCATTAGAAGAGTGAAGAAATAAGGCAATAGCTTTTGAGGCTAAGTGAGTATATTTGATGGTGAGCTTTCGAGAATCCTAGTTCTCTTCGTCAGACATGATGTTATGCATGAAACAGATAATTCACAGCATTTTATACACACTTAGCAGTGATCATCAAAGGATATTAAAACAAAACTTTAAAACAAAGAAGGAAGAGGTGGCCCCTCTCCTTGCTCCTTCCTGCACAAAGACAAACAAACAGAGGGAAATGAACAGACAGCAGCAGTGCACACTGACAAGGCAATCAGTTCCTTAACACCTGGCTCCTGCGATTAGCGCTCAGCACCGTACTAGTACGGCGCAAGCGCAACCGCCCTCTTCCGTGTCACCACGTCACGTGACATCGTGCATGACGGAGGCAGAAGAACCTCCTGCTGACATCACCTGACCAATCTGATCGGTCCCACCCAAGGATCCTAGGATCAGCCAGTCAATCCTGACTGGCCAATTGCAGCGTTTTTAAGCTGAAAATGTGTTCCAGCTGCACCATTTTGGTTTGGTATCGCTGGAGAGAGGAGCAGAGCGTTACTCTTTGCACCAAAACACTGTTTTCTATCTGATTTCTATCTAATCCATATTGTTCCCTATCGATCCCTATCTGTTCCCTCCAGCATCCATAAACAAATTATGGAAATAAAAAGAAGACCAATGGCAAAAGGTTTCTACAAATAAAAATTGTGGTTTGACTTTTTGTCCAAAATGTAGAACATTTGAAACTTAGAAAATTGTCATTTTTAAAAATTTTTCCTAAATTATTCAATTTTTACCCCCCAAAAAATAAATTGATCACCGAAATGACACAATTAACATAAACTACAATGTCTCACGAGAAAACAATCTCAAAATTACAGGGATATCCTAAAGCATTGAAAAGTTATTATCGCAGGAATCGCCTTAACGTACAAACAGGCTGTGTCCTTAAGGGGCAAAAGCAATCAGTTCTCACATCTCAAACTACTGTGATATAAACGAAGATCCTCTGAGGCATATCTGCCAAATAAGCTTAGGGAAATTTTATGAATAGGTAGGAATATTTCTCTTAAAGGTGTTTTCCCCAGTACACTTGTTTAATCTAGTACTACAAAGGCAAGAATACCTTTCAACCTCAGCTGTGCATGTAAAAACCCAGTTTGGAAACAGCAAATTGAAATATTCCATATTTATACATTATTCTATTTATACACCTACTTTCATCTTTTCATCTGTTCATAATAAGAGTCATAGATGTGTTAGATATATATATATATATCTATATCTAATATGTAAAGCTGAGAACATGTATTTATGTATGTCCGCTAAAGGAAACTGCACTGTCGCGTTTACAGTTACCACATTTTGCACAGCCACTCTCTGTGACCCAGGGAACATCATAGACTAGGTTTTGGACCGAAATTTTCACCCCACACTTTCCAAAATACACTTATTAGTCACCATACACAGGAGATTTTGTCTGCTGCTGTGATAGTTGGAAGCTGAGACGTGATTGGCTGCTGTTCTGTCACAGGTCATCAATATGAGCTCTGAGCTTTGATATTTTACTATAGGCAATGAATATAATACAGATAATTTATAATCTATATCCATTTTATTATATATATTTTTCAAATATACATTTTTATATGTGACTAGATAATTTTAAAGAATACCAACGTATGCTGTACATTTCTACAGTTTTTTGCCCTTTCTGTACCATTTACTGCTACCATTAATTTATGTACATCCATATGGAATATTAATTTATTGATCCAATGAAGGAGGCAGTTCACCTCCAAAACACATAATCAAACAATAAAAACACATACATCAACAATACTTCCAACTGTGGATTCCTGATTCCAAACAATGAAAATTATACATTTTTTTTTATTTTGACACAGATCTAGTCCATCTCCTGGTTTTACTAAGTCTTGTACCGAGTGCCAATCCAGCATACAAACTCTGACTGTTGGGCAGCGGAAACTTCAGACGAAATTCAAGGCTTTTTTACAACGAGAACCTCAGGTAAGCCTCCACATGTAGAGTGTGGGTAAGAGGGCCCTCAAGTATCAAAGCTACCGTGAAGGGGCTCCATCTTGGCTTATATTTCCCTTCATGGAGGTCCAGTCATTGGTGGTGAAGTGCTGCTGGTCGCTACTTAGACTCACCTGGGTGATCTGGAACTGGAGATCCACAATTGCCAGCTGCGAACATACTCTTTCCAGCATATGTAAAGTGGAATTCCATCAGATATGAGGCAGTGGGTGAGTAGGCCAAAGTTCCAATGCAGTGCAGATAGGTGAGCAGCGACTGGGTGTGAACACTGAAAATGCAAACACATGGAATACACTTTATAAAGGACCCGTTAGGCAAAAAAATCCCTCTTGGAGCTGCTTACTAAAGTAAACAGCTCCCTAGCCCTACCCCAGTAATAGCAGTGTTCAATTGCAAGATTTATTTGAACATACCAATAACGCTAGCAAACACTGCACTACATAGCCCTTCGAACACCGGACCATGCTTACAACGTTCCAGCGTATTCATAGGTGGGTGGTCCAAGGTGCTCCCCTCTCCCACAGACCGGCCCTCCCACGCCATATGCCGGTGGTGACTAACAGACTTCGAGCGGCAGTCACCACCTCCCTGGACTGCCCCCTCATGAATACGCCAGACTGCTCTAAGCTATGTACTACAGTGTTTGCTAGCTTTATCGGTATGTTCCGATAAAGCTAGCGATTGAATGGTGCTATTACTAGTGTAGGACTACAGCGATACTGGGAAATCTTGGGGGGGTCTTCTCATGATCTCGAGAGGGACAGCTCCAGGAGAATGGGAGACAAAAGAGGACAAGTGCCCCAGATTCAAAGGTATCTTTTAGACTGCGCTGATAGCATTTAGCGTCTATATTAAGCTCACCTTATGGTAGGGAAAAGCATGCTTTGGTTTAAAACTTATTTTGGTGCGCTGCTGGCCTTCTGCTTCGACCTCAGAGCAAAAAACAGATCCTGCTGTCTTTGCTTTGGATAGCGAGAATTGCAGGGCACAAAAGGAAGATCGAAGACGTAGATGGATGGTTGCTGCATACACGTCAGGTAATTTAGAAAATATGTATTTTTTATTTCTTGGTGCTACGCGTTTCGATCTTGGACTGAGATCTTCATCAGGCTTAAAAACATACATAAAATAACAATGAGATCGGCACATTTATATATACACTATAGAGGAAATGACCTCAAAATGCTTGACAGGGGAAGGCAGACTTTCGACAGCAGATTGACAGAGGGATCCACCAATCGACTATCTGTTTCCACATGATCCTTTTTTTTCTCTTTTCTTTCTTTTATTTGAATTATTACAACTTAATAGTTTAAAACAAAGGTAAGAAAAATGCTGTAAAATGTTACTAAAATATCTAAAAAAACACTTACTATGTATGGCGATATCGGTATATTTATTGGTTTTTGATGGTTTTTAATATACCGTATAAACTCGAGTATAAGCCGACCCGAGTATAAGCCGAGACCCCTAATTTTAACACAAAAAACTGGGAAAACCTATTAACTCAAGTACAAGTCGAGGGAGGGAAATGCATTGGTCACAGTCCCCCCAGTATATAGCCTGCCAGCCCCCTGTAGTAAATAGCCTACCAGCCCTCCTGTACATAGCCTGCCAGCCCCTTCTAGTATATAGTATGCCAGCCTCCTGTAGTATATAGCCTGCCTTCCGCCACCCATTATATAGCCTGCCAGCCCCTGTAGTATATAGCCTGCCTGCCCCTGTAGTATATAGCCTGCAAAAAAAAAAAAAAAACAGATTACTCACATTCCAACCGGTAGGTCCTCTTCAATCAATTGATGCTCCGATGTCGTCGTGTCTCCACGCCGTCTGTCGCAGGGATCATGACGCCAGCAGCTCGCTGACATCATACTGTGTGCCAATGCCGGAACGCATAGTACTTTGTCAGCGAGCGTCACAATCCCTTCGACGGACATCGCGGGGACACGGAGAAGATAACAGAGCATCGATCGATTGAAGATGACCTGTTGGGAAGGGGGGCGTCGGAAGGTGAGTACACGGGTTGTTTTTTTTTCTTGACTCAAATATAAGCCCAGTTAGACTTTTTCAGCACATTTTGTGCTGAAAATCTAGGCTTATACTTGAGTATATACAGGTAAATAGATTACGTAGGATAAACTACATGATGTCTTCTGTTTGCATTTAAAAGTTTCACCTGTGCTGTTTGTATTCATCTTTTCTATTTTCTTTATGTCTCAGAGTCTGCTTGGTGCAAAGAGATTTTTAATTGATGTGGCTTATCTGAAGGTAATTTGTGGGCGCTCCGGGAGATCTTCTTTAAGAACAGGGTCCTTTTTTAACACATACCAATATATGGTTAGTATGCTTCTTATGGCCTTGTTCCCTTCATCATAGGTAGTCAGAAAATTCCATTTGAATTTTTTGTTGGTTGTAGTAATTTTTTTCTGACTGTTTCTTTTTTCTGGACCATAACTTTTTTATAGTTTTTTTGGTAGGCATTTTCAATTAGTTTTTGGGGTAGCCCTTCTCAATGAATTTTTTTTAGAATGGTTTTAGATTGTCTCTCATAATTTGAGTCTTTGCTGCAGTTTCTTCTAATTCTAGAGAATTGGCTGAACAGTATATTGTTCAGCCATTTTCAATGATGCACACTTTTATAATTGAGGTACCTATGTTCTATGTTTTGTTTATTACTATTTATTATCATGAACAAAACATCTATGTAACAATAGTAGTAAATAATCTGTGTGTGCCAAAATTCAGTGGTATATACCATGAGGAACTCGAAGTGGCCCATAAAAAGATTAGCATAACTGGGGGCCACTGGAGTCCCCATGGCCGTACCAAGAATTTGATGGTTTTTATCTTCAAAGTCGAAGAAATTGTGGGTCAGTACAAATTCAAGACTCTTGAGCAGAAATTCAATTTGCTGGTATGATAGATTTGTATTGCTGGACAAAAACCATTCTGTTGCTCTAAGACCTAGAGTATGGGAACATACCTAGAGTAAAGTGTCGTAACATCCATTGTTACAAAGTGATATCCCTTTTCCCATTTTATTGTTTTGAGGTTCTTAATTCTTATAATCTTTCAGGTATAATGGTAGTTGTACTTCTATTGGTGTGAGGAATAGGTCTATAAAGTGGGACAGGTTGCTGAATAGGCACCCTATCCCAGGAATAATGGATCTACCTGGGGGATTTGATGTATCTTTATGCACTTAAGGTAGGTGGTAGAAAAAAGCATTTTTCGGGTGTTTTACTCTTAGAAAGTTTATTTCTTTTTTTATTTAGGATTCTCTCATTTTTTGCTGTGTTTATGATATTGTTGTATTCTTCTAGATATTCTTTTGTACGACCTTTTTTTTATATTTTGTATCTGACAAAATTTGTTCTGCTTCTTTTAGGTAGGTGGTGCGGTCTTGTATCACAATCCCTCCCCCCTTATCCACCGATCGAATCACGATATTTCTATCGTTTTTTAGGTCACTCAAGGCTATTTGTTCATTTTTGGATAGATTGTTTCCTAGTTGTTGTTTTGCATTAATCTTTCAAAAATCTTGCGCTACTAAATAATAAAAGGTGTCTAGTTGAGCGCCTCTGGCATATGTAGGATTAAATTAAGATATTACCTTCACGTCTTGGTGGATATACTTGTCTGTTTCATATGTCTCCTCGATGGTTTGTGTGCTTTCTATGTTTTTTTTTGTTTTAAAAAATTTTCTAAGGGTCAGTTTTCTTATAAACTGATTCAAATCTACGAAGAGGTTGAATTCGTCTGTATTTTTTGACGGATAAAAATTCAACCCTTTCTTTAATATTGTGATTTCGTCCGCTGTTAAATGCTTCGTCAAACTAGGATTTAGTTGGTTGTATTCTCTTATCCTCTTTCCCTTCTCTTTCTCCCTTGTGTGCTCCCTCCCAATGTGCTTCCCTTGTGTTTCTATGTTTTTTCATTGCTTTACATTATTATTAGAATGGTTGTTAGTGCTTGTTAACTTGAGACATGGTCTGGTATGACATTTTCTCTATGCACCTCATAAATAGAGACAGCATCTGTCTTTTTCTGGGGATTTTTTAGTTGTTTTGTGTTTTCTGATTTTCCCTCTACATCCTCTATTCTTTCTTTTATTTTTTTGTTGGGAGTGGGGGTATGTAGGGGAATAAAGAGTTTTATTATCTCGTTTTGTGTTTTTTTCTTTTTTGGTTGTTCGGTTAAAGTCGATCAAATCTTCTCTATATTGGTTTATTTTATTTTAATTTTGTTCATTTTTTCCTATCCTATTAATCTCTAAGGATGGTAACAGTGGATTAGGTGGTATAACGTTTGTAGAAACCGTTGGTGTATGTTTTGAACTGAATTGGTATTTGGTGGATTGTGTGTTGTTCGTGTCATTAGTGTTGTCATTTGTGCATGGCTTGTAGTTATCCATCCTTGTTTTCGTTTGGTTGCTTCTATTGTGTTCATTGTATTGACCTGAATATCCAGTTCTAATTGGACGGACTGTATATCCCTTATTTTGTGTTGGATTGTATTTGGGATGTTTGGGTTTCAACATAGTCTGTCTATTGGTGGTGATCATCCCTCCTGCATCAGGGGTTATCATTTTGCAATTTGTTTATTTTTTAGTCACTAATTCTCTTTCTAGTGAGAAGTCTTTTTTGCACATTTTGGTTGATATTAAGAAAATCAGGGTTGGTGTATTTTTCTAGTTTTTCACCCACTGATATTATTTTGGTAGTGTAGGACTAGGGATCTGCTTACTTTAGTAAGCTCCTAGAGGGATTTTTTTGGCTGGCAGGTCTACTTTAAGCAGCAGCTCTGTCAGGTGTGTATAGTTGGCCAGAAACCTTTGTACTACCGAGGTTAGCACTCATGCAACATGCATCACATATGTTTGGCCCAAAGCTGCTACAAGGTAGACAGGCGTTTTTGCACACCAACTTGTCAGACATGAGGTTCAGGACCAACAACCACTCATCGGTATGCTCCTGGACCCAAAGCTCCTGGACAGTGCATGGTCTTTTCTGAGATGAATTTTAGCACAGCCTGCTGCCATTTCCCAATGGCTTTGTTAAAAGTGGGGCTCAGGGTGCGGTGATGACTAGATGAGGAAGTAGAAGGAGGCGGCAACTGGAGGCACAGAGTGATGTCTGGCAATTCTGGGTACTGAGGTGTTCAGACTGTTAAGGTTCTGGTCAAGCTTTATGGACTGGTGACAAAGCCTCCAAATAAAGGTGTTCTGTCTTCTGCATTCTGTGAGAAGAAATGCCATGCTGCAGAATCCCTGGGCACAGCATGGTACACAGATTCCCAGCTTCCTAGCATGAGTGATTGAGCCATGACTTGTGGCTTAAATAGCTTTGCTACTTTGAAACGGGGTTAGGTTGAGGACTCTGCACTTCCAACTGAGGATGAGCATGGTGAAGATAATCCCATGAAACTTGATGCACTGTCTTCCATGTAATTGACCAATGCAATTGACCAATGCATCAACACAATTTTTGTGGCCTATTGGGGCCTTGCAGTACATGAGGCACATCGTGGAGCCTACTTGCACCAGAGGAACTTGGAGCAAGTAGTGCACAAGCTCCGTTACATATCCCTTAATTGTTGCTTACCTCATTTTAAAAGACCTGCAGTACCAAAATATAATATGACAGCACCTTTACAATCAAGGTATTACTGTACGCTTATACAATTCTTTACAGTGCCCTTCACAGGGCAATTATTTTCACTGTCCCTAATAGGAGGATCCTCTTCTATACAACTGACAAAAAGAATTGCTGGTTTGCTGCAGTAAATTCTAATAATACTGTCTGGTCTTTGCAAGTATTAGTGTATAAGCAGGAAGAATATCCATGCATTTCTTCAGAGTGACCTTATATGAGCAATTATTTCAGATTACCACCTGTCCCTATTTTAAACACCTGACAAGTTTTTGTTTTAACAAAGTCTCTACCTGTCTGACTGATCCTATGATGAACAATCTCCCCTTAGCTGTCTCGTGTTTGTAATAGCATCTTGTCATGTAACCCTGCTCATAGGGTAGGGACACATGTCCAGCCCAGCCAATCACAGGCATGC
Source organism: Engystomops pustulosus (assembly GCA_019512145.1). Lineage (NCBI taxonomy): Eukaryota > Metazoa > Chordata > Amphibia > Anura > Leptodactylidae > Engystomops > Engystomops pustulosus. The sequence continues at coordinate 171,759,396 of CM033643.1, forward strand.
CTACAGGTGACATGAATGTGGTTGCTGAGGGGCTGTAAGCGGCTTGATTGGCTGCTTCAGAAGTCAATTACACAGCTTTGTGCTTTTTCCTGAGGAAGCGGCGGCGAAACGTGCGTCGGGGTGCTGTGGTGGTGGCCTGGTAATTTACATTCAATTGGTAGGCACTTGTAGGCTATACTATGCCCTGTTTTGGGCATTGCTGATACCTGGTATTACTTTGCTATGTGATTACTCTCATGAGCCTAGGTGCAATATCCCACTGTGGAATACATTGTTGTTAACTTATGACCACCACCTCATGTCTTGTTGTTTTTGTGGTTTTATTATGTCTTTAATATACTTTTGGATTGTCTATTTTGTCGTACAGTAATAAAAAGATGAATTTATAATAAGATATGGACTAGTTGTTTATGTGGAGTTAAATTGATCCTATATACGTTTTTTGGTATTCATTTCTTGATAGGTATATGGACTATACAAGATTGTAGAGGGTATCTTTATTGGTATTCATTGACAATAATAACTGTCTGACAATAACTTTCCTAAAGTTTGTAATTTGAATCTTTTGAAATTTGTATTTAGGAAAATATAGCAAGAATAGCATTCTCAGTACCTACATGTGATTTGTTTTACAGTTGGATATAGATTTTCAATGAATTTATGTTACATATGGAATCATTGACAAACTTTTTTTAATAGGATTGTTTAGGTTTTGGTTGACTTTAAGAGTCTGACTCTACAACAAACTGGTCGTATGCACAGACAATGCAGAATTGCCTGCATACAATCTATAATTTAATCATCATTGATTTAATTGAATTTAACATGAATGAAAACTATGTTTTCTAAATACTACTTCATTAACTGACTGCCACTTTGACTCTCTAATTTTGTGCTGTGTTGCACATGACATATGCAAATAACTGTAAATTACATCAGTTCTATTCATGCTTGGAATGTCCTGACAGTAAATAAGCTCAAGGCTATTTTATCATTACAGAAGCAACTACGTCAATGCCAAAAAAATAATTTTACACATCATATTAACCTTATAATGCTATGAGGGCTTAGTTGGTACTTATTTTTGGTGTAATCTATAGGTCTGTTCCCTTAGTTTCACTTCACAGATTCAGGAACAGCTGCAGAAATTGTTAGTGCTGTCTGTGGAGATCATGGCATATTTGCTCAAAAAGTGACTGGAAACTTAGACTTGTTTTAACTACAAAGGGAAAAATATTTCCTTAATTTTCTGCTGCATAATTTTATGAGCTTATGATTAATCTAACTACAGATGAATCTTTTGATTTTGTTAATGTTAAACAATGCAAAGGTTGCTGGAAATGTCAGTGTTAATCAAAAACCTTGTTGACAATGTGAAAAAAGATTAGGAGGGCAAGAAGACCATTCATGTCCCAAGAAGGGAAACAGTCATCATTCTTCTTCATGCATTCTGTTTGCAGATTGTTTGATTGCTATGTGGGTGTAGTGTCTCAAACTCCCTTTTGATAGAACCTAAGTCATCATATGATTTGTAAAGCGCTACGGAATTTGATGGCACTATATAAATAAAGATTATTATTATTATTATTATTATTATTATTAACATCCATCATTCTGCAAGGTGTAACAGAGCAGGAGAAGCAAAGAATCTAGACGCTGAGTTCCTGATTGCCAACTGAAAGGCTTACTGAAATGATGCTTTGGAACAGAAATGTAATGTTTCCCTGATTACCAATAGATGGAAACTTAGTTCTAATATTTAACCATTCCCATTAACACATTTTCATTGTTCCTATTTCATTGTCAATCTCTTTAAAAGTTGAAGAAAATCTATTGCTGCTATTGCTCTATTGGTTCTATTGGATGTGGCTACTGTAAAAATATATATGTCCCATGCCATGTCAGGGCAAATTTTCTCATTGTAATGGTCCCACTTTGTTGTTACCTCACATTGATACTGGGATTAGAATACAATCAATAAAAAATAACCTCCCATACACTTCAGTGTTTGAAGTGGAAAGACAAAAGGATGTAGGATTTTTCCAGTTTCTTGTGATGATTATTTGACATTCAGAATTGGTATGTTTCATACCCACAACTGAAGGAAATGTGAAGTAAATCTGAATTGTATTCTTTGCTTTCTTTAGCTTTGAAATGTATAGCATCTTGTGTTATTATTCTTTTTCTGAAGTATTGCCTACTTCCATACAATGATTGCTTTGAAATGTAAGATAGTTGTTAAAAGAGGTCTACGTCATTTATATCACATTTACGCATCTGAATTGTCAGTACTAGTAAGAGTGGATGACCTTGGAGGCATTCTGGTGTATTGTGATGCCCCCATAGTATTATTACAAATCTATATTGTGTAAGGTACATGAAAAAGTAAAATTCAGAGAAATAGTTGTTTTTATACATCAGTATATCTCACATAGAAGACATTGTGACATTGCTACCTTTCCTTTTCATAAGGAATTTTGGTGTTAACCTTTTTGTATCTCTACGGCTTCCATTGTTCCAACTATGCTATATTACTATACCAACAGATCAAGTTGCGACATTTACTCTTCTGTACCAGCCCAGTTTCTTTAATACCGATGTCGGCAACAAAATTGCTTTGTTTTATATAGCATTTCAACTATGCATAGAATAGTATTAGTTCATTTGAATATTAACAATTTTTTTTCTACCATAGGATTTTATTATTTTCCATGGCATCCCCCATGACATCCGCACTTTGAGGATGACCCCTTCACCTCTGTAGGGACAGGAAGCAGAGAAGTTATAGGTGTTTTATAGGTGGCTTGCTAGTGCCTTATACAGCATAAATATTGTGTGCTGCTAAGGCAGGTATGACTATATGGTGGTGTGGTTGTCAAATATATATATAGATATATAGATATATGGATATAATATACACTCACGAGCCACTTTATTAGGTACACCATGCTAGTAACGGGTTGGAACCCTTTCGCCTTCAGAACTGCCCCAATTCTTCGTGGCATAGATTCAACAAGGTGTTGGAAGCATTCCTCACAGATTTTGGTCCATATTGACATGATGGCATCACACAGTTGCCGCAGATTTGTCGGCTGCACATCCATAATGCGAATCTCCCGTTCCACCACATCCCAAATATGCTCTATTGGATTGAGATCTGGTGACTATGGAGGCCATTTGAGTACAGTGAACTCATTGTCATGTTCAAGAAACCAGTCTGAGATGATTCCAGCTTTATGACATGGCGCATTATCCTGCTGAAAGTAGCCATCAGATGTTGGGTATATTGTGGTCATAAAGGGATGGACATGGTCAGCAACAATACTCAGGTAGGCTGTGGTGTTGCAACGATGCTCAATTGGTACCAAGGGGCCCAAAGAGTGCCAAGAAAATATTCCCCACACCATGACACCACCACCACCAGCCTGAACCGTTGATACAAGGCAGGATGGATCCATG
>CM033643.1:171765743-171869881 GCA_019512145.1 Engystomops pustulosus
ATAAACAATATAAAAAATAATAATTCTTCTGATACACATAATTATATCCTTAATAGCCAGCCTCATGTCCCAGGAACTTTTACAGAAAAGGCAGAGGGTAGAATATGTGTCAGAATCAGAGGAAGGATTGATTAAGGATTCACTAGATCCTGACCCAACTCCATGTAGTTCAGCAGTAAAGATGGAATCTAGATATTTATTTGTCCTCGATCAATTGCTTAAGGCGTTCAGAGAAACCCTTAAAATTGACGATGTGGAAGAATCCAAGTCCATACAGGATTAACTTTTTGGAATTCTTAAAACAAAGAAAAAATGTGTTTTCCCCATTAACAACACCCGAACTGAACTAATTCTGGAAGAATGGAGAGAATCAGAATACCCTTGTCCAAGGAATTTCAAAACCGCCTGTCCTTTGATTAAGCAGAGACAAAAACATGGAGTTCATTTCCTAAAGTGGATGTTCAAGTTACCAAGATAGCTAAGAAAACGGACCTTCCATTTGAGGATGCAATACAACTTAAAGAGGACCTGTCACTCATAAATTCTGCACTAGGAGCTGCTTACTAAAGTAGGCAGCTCCTAGTGCTGAAACAGACGCAGCAGTGTTACAATGATAGCGCTATCGGAAACCTCCTATAATGCTATCTAACACTGCTGTTTAGTACAATTAGAAACTCCGGACCGATCTCACAGCTCCATAGATCGCGGTGACTGCCGCGGGTCATGCTGTAGTCAATCTTTTTATTTATAAAACACAAATAAAAAATATTCACACATGATACACCAGACAATTATAAGACCCTACAACAATCCACAAGGCCGATCTGCTGGACAATATTATTCAGATAAGTCTCATCATATCTCAGCCGATCAACGTTACTAGAGCCGTCACCATTACTAGAGCCGTCACCATTACTAGATACACAATTAAAGTCCCCACAAAACATAAACACTTTAGCTGTTTCAAAGATCCACCGATTTTCAAACTCATGCAGGTCACTTAGATTTCCTGGTTTTCTTTCTTCTACCACTACTATGTCCTTTTGTTCCCCTTCTCCTGGTGGACATGGACACGACAATGTTCTCCTCAGCCGGCTTCTCCACACTGTGCTCCTCCACATCGCGCTCCTGGATGTCAAGATCACACGCATCCAACAATTCTTCTCCTAAGACGTGGAATTTCCCAGGAGAGATCTCCACATCAGGTGATGCTCCTGCAGATAGATGTTTACCAGACTCCAGTCCAGATGCCACATGCTTACGTTTTACCACCTTGAATCCATCCTCATCAATAGACTGCATCGCTTCTTTGGTGGTACTGGCACTAGGACAACTGCTGGAAGCCACTTCAGGTACCTCAGAGGTCACTCTAGTAGCTGATGACACATCAGGCCAGACATCCACTATCTCTACTTGCTGCTGTATTGGAGTTGTAACTGGATCACTTAAGCCCTGACATCCAGGGACACCTGAACGCTGGACTCCAGCATCAGAGCCCACGGTGAAGTCCCTTGAGCTATGATGCTCTTGGTTGAGATCTTCTTCTGCAGGTATATCAACTCCTCCTTCTCCCTAATCTCGCCCCCTCATGGATACGCTGGTTTGCTTTGAAAGCATTCTGGCATTTTTATTGTACTCTGCAGAGGTGTTAGATAGCGTTATCTGAGGTTTCTGATAACGCTATCATTGTAACACTGCTGCATCTAGCACTAGGAGCTGCTTACTCCAGACAAGAATTACATCAAATCCTTTGATTCAATCTTTGTTGAAGGATGGATACAGATTGGAGTTAACATCCCCTCCTCCAAAAATTCATTCTCACCAGGCAACTTTCAGTGGAACTTACACTCCAACCATGGTAAGATGTTGAAAAATTGTTAAAATTGCATGGTAAGTAAGAAAGGACATTACATTTTATAAAGAAACCGAACGGCTCTTTCAGGATAATCCGCAACCTAAAAATCTTAAACCAATATACTCTGCACAGAAAGTTCAAAATGGAGACGGTGAGTGCGGAATCAAATTTATCCAGAAGCATTCATGTGCACGATCGACCTTCAAGATGCATATTACTATGTGCCGATATACAACTCATCCCAGAAGTTCCTCCGGTTTGCGGTACTCACACCAAAAGGAGAAGGGGCTTATTATCAATAAAAGGCACTTCTGTTTGGGATTTCATCAGCTCCAAGAACTTTCTCAAAGATCATAGAGATAGTGGCCTATCTAAGCACAAAGGAAGTTGTCATAATCCCGTATCTAAACGATCTCCTAATAATAGCACATACAGAACAGGAATTAATCCAGCATAGGAACCTCACCATTGTCACGCTCCAACAATTGGGCTTGATCACAAATTGGGCCAAATCAAATCTAATTTCCAGCAGGACAACTATATTTCTGGGCATCTGCCTCAACTCAATACTTCAATTGTCCTTTCTTCCAGAGGGAAAAAGTTGATTGATCAGATAAAGGAATATCAAGAAAGAAACAACTGCTCCATAAGGTAAGCGATGAAGATCTTAGGTCAGTTAACAGCTTGATTGATTGTATTCAATCAGTTCAGTGGAGTAAGGGCCACTCAAGTACACTAGAAGGGTGGATACTAACTTCCTGCGACAAAGACTCATCATATCTCAATCTAAGAGTGATTATACCTCATCATGTCAAGTTATCCCTAAATTGGTGGAAAAATCTAAGGAAAGGGGTACCCTCGTACCCATGGCCACTAGTGGTAGTCCAAATGGACGCAAGTCAATCTGGATGGGGTGCAAAGCTGAGGGATTTCTTTGCTCAAGGTCAATGGCCCCTATCAATACAATCCCACTCCTCAAATTATTGGGAGTTAAGAGCTGTGTGGGAAGCGCTGAAGAGCACCACAGATTTGTTAACCCCTAGGCGCACCACGACGTTATACTACGTCCCCGGGGCTAGATGCTTAGCGCACTGGGACGTAGTATAACGTCCAGCTTCTGAGACCGGCTCACGAACGGAGCCGCTACCAGAAGCAGCGGCTGTCAGCTGTCTATCACAAGAGGGCCAGGAATAAGGACAGTACTGTAATTAGCTGCATATGCTCCTGCGTACACGCATACAACTGCAATAATACTGCTCATATGCAGAAGAATATAATTACTACAATACTGCCACATTAATACAAGAATATAATTACTACAATACTGCTCCCTATGTACAAGAATATAAGTAATACTGCTCCTATGCAGAAAATATAACTACAATAATACTGTCCCCCAGTATATATTGACTAAAATATTACCCCATGTACAAAAATATAACTACTATAATAATGCACCACATGTTTTGCATTGTTATATATGGAATACACACTGGTCTTGTTCCCGATCAGTAATAAATCCTCTAGTGCTTTTGAATTATGCTTTAAAATGCAATTTTAACGGCACATGTGAATGCAGTGCCGTGTCATTCTTTACATATTACAGGTGGTGGGTGGGCCGGGCGGCAGGGGGCGTGGTGATACCCGGTGGGTTGGAGTTGCTCCGGCCATAGGTGGTGGGTGGGGTGCAGGGGCGGACTGGGGCCAGTTTAAAAAAAAAAAAAAAACATGTACTCACCTTTCCGACGCTCCCCCGCAGCTCCGCTGATGCAGTCCGTCCGGCAGTGACAGCTCTGTTCTATTAGGCTTCATGAACATGAACATTTGCAGAGGCCCGATAGTAGAAAAGTTTATTCCTCACTGCACAGTGAACATGCCGACTGGTCTCTTTGAAGTTACATGTCCACCCATATCAGCCTGGCCCATGGCCCATTGTTTGCAGCCTGCTTCAAAAAGCTTGAGACGTGCATGAGAACTTACAGTAAGTGAAACTCAATCTCTGACCAGAATGGACAAAAAAGCTTATAAAGGCATCAGGCAAAACTCGTCACCGAAGTCATATGTTTAAGTTATATAAGTAACAACATGTGTTTTTCATTGCTGCCTGTCCCAAGTAGCCAGTGCTGCCTGCCCCAGCAGCCTTTGCTGCCCACAGGTCAGCACTGGTGACTTAGGTGCCACTGGTCACCATCTTGGTAAGGACAGCCCCAATTTCTTTTTACTACTTATTTCTTTTTTTTGCTATGTTATTTTAAGTACTTTCTTTTACGAATTATTGACAAGGTCAATTGCCCTTTTATTACCACCAGTGGTCAGCCCTTTACCTTTACTATCTCCGCTTTACAGCCATTTTTGTGTGTTAAAATTTAGGTTAATTTCAATGGGGTTTGTGTAATAACATCATTATATGTCACCAGACTCTTTCTAAACTGAAGTATCTGCTACCCTGGGTGACTTACAAGTTAAATTGGAAAAGCAGGCTCTGCAGCAGCATCAACTGGCCTCTCAGATGGATGCCATGGAAAACCGTAATAGGAAGAATAACATCTGCGTAAAAGGCCTACGTCTCTGAGCTCCTCCCAACCCTGACAAGTATTTTTAATATGCTACTGGAGAGACCTGTAGAGAGACCAGTTGAAATTGATAGAGCTCACCATGCCTTGCAAGCCCGTTATACTGATCCCTCCAAGCCCTGTGACATCATTTGCAGAAGGATAGAGTGAAAAGAGAAATAGACTCTTCTCTCTCTTCTACAGAAGCAGAACATTACAGAGATGATGTGAAGTTTGGGCATCACCAATATACGCCTTATCCAGAGGACGTGCAATTTATTTTTTGGGACTCCCCGTTGCGTGACAGCAAGATTCTATAGGGGTAACCCAGGCCGTGGTGGCAGAGAGTCAGACATCAGCTTTCCATGGACCAGTCTCAAGAGGACTGAAAAGACATTCATATGAGTTCCGGAACATATTTAGCCATTTAAGTGATGCTCTGTTATCCCCTGTACACATTTGTTGTTATTTGATTATGTTTGAAGTGTTGCTTGCACCTTGGTGCCACCCTCTCTCCAAGTTCAGCCCCTTTATACATGGCTCTTTATATAAACAGTTTCACCAATAATTGCTTCTGGTTGGACTTGCCTGAGCAGTTGCCATATGGGTTAAATGTGGAATGAATAATCTTTCACCCCCTACATGCCCCCCCGGTTGGTGATTTGTGCTTGTGGAGGCAGTGAGTTGGCACCTTTGCCACCCCAGTAATTGTTTATCACAATTATTTCCTACCACCCCCCAGTAGGTGAACCTAGGGTGTGTGTTACCCCAGTGTTCTTGTTGCCAGCTTTGACGCAACTGTTGTAGATCCAATTTGCCAGGTTTTCTCTTTTTGACACTTGCAATATTCATTTTGTTCTGCCCTTTATCCTACACATAACCATTCCTCTTTCTGACTCTATGCCTCTGGGTGTCTGGGTATGCGTTTTCCTTTCCTTGGGCACTTCCTTAGAAGTGTGACACTATCTAACCTGACCATTGCTTCCTTTAATGCAAAGGGGCTAAATGTCCCCAAAAAGCATTCCCAAATTTCGTACTTTCGTCCAAGAGACGCAATTTCACCCGTTGCACACCTGGACAATAAGGAATAAATGTTAGCCTTACCATATCCACAGTATGAACCAGTAGGGGAAATCTAAAGGGGTTACTATATTCCTACACAAGTCACTACATTACACCCTGATTGACACAAAAAATTAACCTAGGAACGAGGATGCAACATACACCGTTGCTTCCAATAACGCCCCCAAAACATAATAGATGGACTTTCTGATTCACATGCTGGATGACCTGTGCACATTTGCCAAGGGCTCTGTCATTTTATACAGTGATTTTAAAATCCCAATAAACCTACTGCTCGACTCCCGTCCATCTAGCATGTTCAGGTTTAGGAAGTCCCTTCACACCACGACGTGTGGCGTTTGGTGAACCCAGACGCATGCACCTATTGGTACACAACTCTAATAGATCAGATCATGCACCAGTGTTTTGATCCCTCTACATTCTGAACACAGAATGGCGATCATACAACTGGCGATATAATGAATCCCTGTTGCAGGACACTAATTGTTGCACGATTCTCACTAGAACATGTCCTTGATAACTCATCTCCGCTTAGCTGCCGCAAAAGTAAAGTCCCTTTACATAAACAATCTCTACAGTAAGATACTCTTTGTGACAATAAGAGTCCATTGCATATTGAAATCTACTCATGACCGGGCCTTTATCATGGCCTATATACACTCACCGGCCACTTTATTAGGTACACCTGTCCAACTGCTCGTTAACACTTAATTTCTAATCAGCCAATCACATGGCGGCAACTCAGTGCATTTAGGCATGTAGACATGGTCAAGACAATCTCCTGCAGTTCAAACCGAGCATCAGTATGGGGAAGAAAGGTGATTTGAGTGCCTTTGAACGTGGCATGGTTGTTGGTGCCAGTAGGGCCGGTCTGAGTATTTCAGAAACTGCTGATCTACTGGGATTTTCACGCACAACCATCTCTAGGGTATACAGAGAATGGTCCGAAAAAGAAAAAACATCCAGTGAGCGGCAGTTCTGTGGGCGGAAATGCCTTGTTGATGCCAGAGGTCAGAGGAGAATGGGCAGACTGGTTCGAGCTGATAGAAAGGCAACAGTGACTCAAATCGGAAACTGAGGCTACAATTTGCACAAGCTCATCGAAATTGGACAGTAGAAGATTGGAAAAACATTGCCTGGTCTGATGAGTCTCGATTTCTTCTGCAACATTCGGATGGGAGGGACAGAATTTGGCGTCAACAACATGAAAGCATGGATCCATCCTGCCTTGTATCAACGGTTCAGGCTGGTGGTGGTGTCATGGTGTGGGGAATATTTTCTTGGCACTCTTTGGGCCCCTTGGTACCAATTGAGCATTGTTGCAACGCCACAGCCTACCTGAGTATTGTTGCTGACCATGTCCATCCCTTTATGACCACAATGTACCCAACATCTGATGGCTACTTTCAGCAGGATAATGCGCCATGTCATAAAGCTGGAATCATCTCAGACTGGTTTCTTGAACATGACAATGAGTTCACTGTACTCAAATGGCCTACACAGTTACCAGATCTCAATCCAATAGAGCATCTTTGGGATGTGGTGGAACGGGAGATTCGCATCATGGATGTGCAGCCGACAAATCTGTGTGATGCCATCATGTCAATATGGACCAAAATCTCTGAGGAATGCTTCCAGCACCTTGTTGAATCTATGCCACGAAGAATTGAGGCAGTTCTGAAGGCAAAAGGGGGTCCAACCCGTTACTAGCATGGTGTGCCTAATAAAGTGGCCGGTGAGTGTATAGGCCGCATTCTATACACCCACAATTAAAGCGTGCTGTGGTGTGCAGGTATATAAGACTGTTGAGATTGCAGCGGCATTCATGTCCTTCTATGCTGACCTTTATAACCTACCTGCCCCCTCCATGAAATTCCTTTCCCCTGTTTCACCGAACAGTCTGGATGCTTACCTACACCAAACGATGCATCCACTTCTTACAGCTGAAGACACCTCCACCCTTCAGCTCTGAAGTGTTCGCTGCTGTAATTAAGCACTTGCCTTCCAGAAAAGTTCAGGCCCAGAAGGGTTCACGGCTCCCTTCCTCAAGCTGCTACGTGAAAAACTGTCCCTCCATATGCTGTCTGCATTTAATTCTATATCTCAGAGCCAGCATTTCCTCCCTTCCTTTTTTCATTCCCCTCTGCCTTTTTTCATACCCAAAGAGGGTAAGTACCCCCATCTTTGCTCAAGCTACCAACTGATTTCTTTAATAGACGTGGATACAAAACTGTTAGCAAAGCTCATGGCCAATTCCCTGGCTCGCCTAGATAAACCAGGGATAATACACTTAAAACTTTCTTGCTGATCCATCACGCTCGTACATCAAAGACGCCTTTCTTGTTCCTGTTCCTGGATGCAATGGGGGTCATTTACTAAGGGCCCGAAACGCATTTTTTCCAACGGGTTACCAGAATATTACCATTTTGGGCCGATTTTCCCTGAATTGCCCCGGGTTTTCTGCGCACGCGATCGGATTGTGGCGCATCGGCGCCGGCATGCACCTGACGGAAATGGGGGGGCCTGGCTGTAAGACAACCCGACGGATTCTGAAAAAACTCCGCTTACCTGCACCCAGGGAAGCTTGCTGTACTCCAGTGAACTCCGACGGACTTCAGCGCAGCAGTAACACCTAGTGGACATCGGGCGCACTACCTTAGTGAATCGCCGGAAGACCCAAATCCTCCACATAGAACGCGCCGCTGGATCGCGACAGGACCGGGTAAGTAAATCTGCCCCAATGTATTTGACCTGATTGACTGGGGGTACCTGGAGGCAACCCTCGTACATCTGGGTTTTTGGACCCATTATGCTTGCAAATATGAAACCTTTAGATCGTACCATGCAAATTTACGTTAATGGATCCCTTTCTGGTGCGTTATCTTTAGGGAACAGCATGCGACAAGGATGCACTAGTAATGGAATACCTATTAGCAACAATTCGGGTCAACGCCGATATAAAATGGAACCTGTCAGCAGAAATTGACCTAATAATTCACTTCCATTATGTTTTCATGTTTCATGTTTCTTTCATGACCCAGTATGGTGGCATCATCAAGAAAATCCACTTTAAAGTTAGATGTAAACTGGTTGTATAAAGTCAAGGAGGCAGAGAGTTTAACACTGAAGTCAAGCTCTCTCTTCCTCAGAATGCCCCCTTCACTGTAATTGATGATCCTGCATCCAGGGACGTCACTAAACATAGAAAATAAGTTCTGACCAGAGCTCCAGATTCTCTTGCTTCCATGTCAGAACTTATTTTCTATGTTTTACAATTTGGGTTTACTGGATCAACCCTTGACTGTTTGTAGCTCCACGAGAGAGGTGTGCAGTACATAGCTGTTATTGCTGTATTTTTTGCACATCACTAAACAGATCTCCTGAAGTCAAATCCATGATGTCAATCACAGAGAAGGTGTTCATAGCTCCCCACCTTGACTTAAACTCTCCACCTCCTTGACTTTATACAACCATATTACATCACACTTCAAAGTTGATTTTCTGGACTATGTCACCACACTGGGCCATTAAAGACACAAAAACTAGGTAACATACTGGTAGTGGTTTATTAGACCAATTTCTGATGACAGGTTCCCTTTAACTTTCACTTCCATTATTCTTACCTCCTCTTCTATTCTTTCTTTCTATTTTCTTTATTGGGGTGGATTTGTTTTCCAGCTCCCTTTCCTGTATTTTTCCTATTTGACCATTTCCTTTCTGTTGGTGTGGAAAGTTTTGTGGATCGTTGAGAGGGCTAGGGCGCTGCAGGGAAACTGACCTGTTCTCATTAGAAGGGTTGAGGTGCTGCAAAGGAGCAAATCTATTCTTGTTATTAAATTCACTATTCCCAAATCTCTCGCTGGATAAGAATCATATCTGTTTCCTGAGGGGTAAACTTTATCATTGTACCTCCAATTGTGATGATAACGACTATAACCATTTTGATAATTATCTTGATTCCCATCATTCCTGTGCCGAAAATTTTGGTTTTTATTCTGGTTTATTCATACACCTAATCATCACTTCTTTGTGTTATTGATTATGTCTATGGAGTGTTAGTGATTATTATTTAAAACCCCCTATTATATTGTTTTTTTCCCCTATTGTCCTTCAGCTCATATGCCCGAAATAAGGGCTTCTCTTGCACCTGTTGCCTCTGCCATATAAAAACTACCTTATATATCCGAATATAAGCTGAGTTTTTCAGCACAAAAAATGTGCTGAAAAACCATAACTCGGCTTATACTCGAGTCTATAAAAAATGTACTCATCCTCTGGCGACCCCCGGGAGGTCTTCTTCTGTCCATCGATGCTCCGGTTACTTCTCTCCATGCAGTGCCATCGCTCGAGCTGTGATGTCAGCTGCTTACTGACATCAAAATATGTGCCAATGGCGGCACACACACTAGAACATCATCAGCGAGGCGCACGTAGAAAGGGAGCCGGTACATCAATGGACAGAAGAGGACCTCTCGGGGGTCGTCAGAAGGTGAGTACACTTTTTTTTTAATAGTCTGGGCAGGGGCTGTATACTGGGGGCAGCAAGCTGCATACTAGGGACAGGGGTTGCAGGCTGTATACTGGGGGCAGGGGCTGCTTATTGGGAGGCAGTGGCTGCAGGCTGTATACTGGGGGTAGGGGCTGCAGGCTGTATACTGTGGTGCAGGGGCTGCAGGCTGTACTGTATACTGAGGGGCATGCACTGGCTGGCTGTATAATGGGGCAGGCTGGGACCAATTCATTTCCTACCCTCGGCTTATACTCAAGGCAATAGTTTTTTCCAGTTTTTGTGTTGAAATTAGGTACCTCGGCTTATACTAGGGTCGGCTTATATTTGAGTATATACCGTATATTATTCTCACAATCTTTTTTACTTTAAAATATTTGCGTTGTTTTTTGGAATGTACCTCACTCTCAGCTCTTTTCAGAGCTTTTTGGCACTGATTCGAAAGCTCAGTATAATCCTCCAAATTCCTACATGGTTCTAGTTTAACCCATAGTTCTACTATTGTAATTTCTTTCCACTAAGGTAAACAATAAATTCCATTATTTTAAAGGAGCATCGACTTTAAGGGTAAATTCCATCTAAAACCTTCAGGGATCATTTTCTTTGACATATATTTCTCCAATGATGCTACATCCCACATAAGTGTAATCTCCTTTACTAGTAGAAATTGTAATTGTTTAAAAATAGTTTCCATATCATCTGATTGCTGGATCTCTACAGCTTCATCTAAGTTATAAATTTCCTTTAACATCTCCTTCTTAATCAACTCTCGAAAGGAGAAAATATCCATTTGTCTAAACAAGTGGTGCAAGGAGTTTAAACAATGCAGACTTTTGTAAGATACACAATAATAAGAATAATTATCACCAAAAACACCACAATAAAATAGAAGGTAATGCCGCAGGCAGAAATCAATGGGACAAAAAGTCCAAAAATCCCACAAATTCCAAAATCAATATATAAACAGTTTTTTCCTCTGCTTCTATGTTCCTCTATATGCCAATACCGTAATAATGCAGATGAACCTAGATAAATGAAAGGATAGAACTCCAATTCAGGGTTTAAAAGTAGAGATATAAACCGTTTTCTCGGGAAAGTGTCTTCCTTATTGGTCTTACTCGTCCAGCTTGCGGGTAATCCTGGAGTATGTGTGAAACTCTTCCGACTCAACAACCTTTGCTGGGTGCAATAGAGCTTTTTTAAACTAATAAAAAGTTTTAATTTCATATACAGGCAGTCCCCGGGTTACGTACAAGATAGGGTCCGGAGGTTTGTTCTTAAATCGAAACTGTATATTTTATAATTGTAGATCCAGACAAAAAAAAAATTGGCCCCAGTGACAATTGGAGTTTAAACATTTTTTGCTGTAGTGGGACCAAGGATTATCAATAAAGCTTCATTACAGACGCCTTACAGCTCATCATTGCAGTCTGGGACTATAGTAAAGCACCAGAGAGCTTCACCAGAGGTCAGAGGGGTCGGTCTGTAACTATGGGTTGTCTGTAAGTAGGGTGTCCTTAAGTATGGGACCGTGTGTAGGTATAAAAAGACCTTAAACAATATAAAAATGCACATTTGGTTTCTCCCCGACTACTGATTGGCTTCTTCCGGGGCTTGCCAATGTGCATCAGGTTCTCATATTTAAAAGTGGAAGATTTGATTAGTGCCATTGTATCCTAAATGATATTAATAATACCAGGCTGCATTAAATCTACTAATATTGTAACCCAAAATTGGTTAAATCCAAATATAAAAATGGGATATATAGAAAAAGCAAATAATGAGGGTAAGAAATGTTTTTATATAAAACACTTACCGTAATCTCAAAATCAACATTGAGACCTTTCTGGACAAAGGTCTTCAGCTTGAAAATCCACAAGGTTTCTTGCTGACTCATTTTCTTTGCTAGGTCTTTACCTCTCCAATGAGGTGAGACCTGTTCAATGCTAAAAAAAAGACTGGGTTCTTTTGGTGAAATTTTGCATATTGAGCGGATAAAGAATGATCTGGTTTACCTTTTCTTATATTTCTAAAGTGTTCGTTAATACAAGTTTTTAGTTTTCTTATGGCTCTCCCTATGTATTTAAGATCACACAGGCAAGTAAACATGTATATTACTCGAATCACAGGTGTTAAAGTTCTTTATTAGAGATGAGCGAGCATACTCGTCCGAGCATGATGCTCGTTCGAGCATTAGCGTTTTGATTTTTGGCAGGCAGAAACAGAGCCAATCACAAGCCAGGAGTCTCTGCAGTACACCCAGCATCACTTGGTACACTTACATGTCGATAGCAGTGGTTGGCTGGCCTGATCAGGTGACCCTGGAATATACTAGCCCCTGCCCGTGCTGCTCAGATCATTCTCTGTCTGGATGCTGTTAGGGATAGAGCTGCTGCTGGTCAGAGATAACGTTAGGATGTTCTATTAGATTACTGTTAGGCAGGAGTGATTCTATAAGAACCCAACAGCCTTTTTAGTGGCTACAATACCGTTTTTCAAAAGTCAAAGTGACAGTCACAGCACAAAATCCTTTTGTGTGCTGTCAGTGTTGGTTAGAAACTAGCCATAGCAATTCTTCTGCACGTTTTGTTCTATAAAAAAAAAAAAAAAAAAAAAAAATTTACAGTATATATATATTTTTTGTCTATAACTTGTCTAGACTTTAATTTTTAAAATGTTTAACCTGAGGGCTAAGGGTAGAGGATGAGGGCGTGGGCATCCAATTACTGCAGTCTGCCCCCTCCCAGGAAAATTTGGCATTTGAGCCGGCATAATCTGAGGAATTGTTTTCTGGACCCTTCCCAGAGTCACAAACCACTTGTCAGGTTGCTGCTGAGCTCTTTCCCGATGCCCAGGTTTTCCAACGGTCTCAGTCTGTGGGTCATGATGACATTGTTGACGTAGTGGAAGAAGTGTGTAAAGAGGTGTCGGACGATGAGGAGACACGGTTGTCAGACAGTGGTGAAGTTGTTGTCAGGGCAGGAAGTCCGTGAGGGGAGAAGACTGAGGAATCGGAGGATGATGAGGTGACAGACCCAAGCTGGGTTGATAGGCCGGGTGAAGACAGTGCTTCTGAGACGGAGGCGAGTACTATACCAGAACAGGTTGGAAGAGACAGTGGTGGGGCCAGACGGAGAGGCAGGGCCAGAGCTGGTGCATCAGCACCAAATGTTTCACATAGTGGCGAGGGCTAGATTTTCTGAAGTCTGGAGGTTCTGTAAAGAAAAATCGGATGACTGACGGACTGTGGTGTGCAGCCTGTGCCACACCAGGATAAGCAGGGGTTCCACCACTAGCTTAACCACCACCAGTATGCGCAGGCATATGAATGCTAAACACCCCACTCAATGGAACCAAGGCCGTTCACCTCCGGCCGGACACACCACTGCCCCTTCCCCTGTGTCATTTGCTGCCTCTGCTAGTCAGCCCCCTGCCCAGGACCCCGGCACAAACACCTCCCGCTCGAAAACCACACCTTCTCCTCCACGATCCTCCACAGCGTCCATGAATGTCTCCATGTGCAACGTTCATCTATATATACCCTAGATGCTGGAGCGCAAGAGGAAATACAGTTCCACCCACCCACACGCCCAAGCCCTCAACGTCCACATCTCCAAAATTACTGAGCATGGAGATGCTGCCATATAGGCTGGTAGAGACCTCATGGCTGCACTGCCCCTTGGTATTCTGTCCCCAGCTACCACTACTTTTCCCGATGTGCCGTCCCAGCCCTGCACCAGCACATGTCAGACAACAACATCCGTGCCCTGAGCAACCCTGCTTCTGACAAGGTCCACCTAATCATGGACATGTGCACGAGTGCTGCCAGGCAGGGCCACTATATATCGCTGATGGCACATTGGGTTAACTTGGTGGAGGCTGGGACCGAGTCTGACCCTGGGGCCGCTCATATACTGCCGACGCCGAGGATTGCGGGGCCTACCTCAGTCACGGTCTCTCAGGCCTACTATGCCTCCTCCTCCCACCCCTCCTCCACCTCCTCCTCTGAATTACCATCCGTGGCCATGGCACCATCAGTAGGTAACTCTAGGCGCAGCAGCACTGCCGTCGCTAAGCGACAACAGGCGGTTCTCAAACTGCTGAGCCTAGGCGATAAAAGGCACACCGCCCAAGAGCTATTACAGGGCATCACGGCGCAGACCGATCTGTTGCTGGCACCGCTGAACCTGAAGCCAGGCATGATTGTGTGTGACAACGACCGTAACCTGGTGGCGACTCTGCAACTCGGCCTGGCCCATGTGTTAAATCTGATAGTTCAGATAGTTCCTCAAGACATACCCCAATCTGTCTGATTTGCTCACGAATGTGCGCCGCATCTGTGCGCATTTCAGAAAGTTAACCACAGATGCTGCTACTCTCAGGGCAGTGCAGCGCCGCCTCCAACTGCCCGCTCACCGACTGTTGTGCGACATGCCCACGAGATGGATTTCCACATTAACCATGTTATCCAGAGTTTGCCAGCAGCGCAGAGCGATTGTAGACTGCCAGATGTCAACTTCCATCAGAACTGGTGGTTAGGTCAGTAAGCTTCCTCAAGTCTACAATGAGGAGTGGATGTCTGATATCTGTCAGGTGCTGTGTAACTTTGAGGAGTCAACACAGATGGTCAGTGGTAATGTCGCCATCATCAGCCTCACCATCCCGCTGCTTGGCCTGTTGAAAAACTCTCTTGTCAGCATGAAGTCGGAAGCTTTGCGCTCGTCACAAGAGACGGGGGAAGAAGATTCCCTTGTTGAGTCAGGCCAGTGAGGGGAGTGAATTGTTGCACGTTGGGACTCTGGCGCATATGGCAGATTTCATGCTAGGCTGCCTATCACGTGACCCTCGCGTTCAAAGAATTTTTTCCAGCATTGTTTACTGGGTATTCACTCTCCTGGACCCAAGGTACAAGCAAAATCTTTCCACTCTCATCCCTGTAGAGGAAAGGCGTGTGCGAGTGCATGAATACTAGCACGCCCTGGTGCACAAGCCGAAACAGTCTTTCTGACACCGCTAGCGGCAGAGGGCATACTTCTGCGTGACAAGTAGCGAGGGAGAGTAGGCGAGCAGGCAGCTTGTCCAGCACTGGCAGGGGTACACTTTACAAGGCCTTTGCCAGTTTTATGTCACCCCAGCAAGACACTGTCACCTGTCCCCAGTCTCGGCAGAGTAGGGGTGATCTTTACAGAAAGATGGTGAGGGAGTACGTAGCTGACCATACCATCATCCTAAATGATCACACAGCTCCTTACAACTACTGGGTTTCAAAGTGGACATCTGGCCCGAACTGGTGCTGTAACACTTGAGGTGTGTGTCTGCCCTGCCGCTAGCGTGTTGTCAGCGAGTGTTTTCAGTGCAGCTGGTGGGCTCATCACTGATAAGCGTACACGCCTTTCGACTGACAGCGCTGACAGCTTACGCTTATCAAGATGAATCAAGCCTGGATTTCTCATGATTTCCATTCTCCACCAGGTGAAAGCAGCTCAACCTGAATATATTATCTTGTATGCACTCCTCCTCTCATTCTCCTCCTTTTTGTACACTAAAGCGGAGGCAACGGCTATTTTTGTCATGGGCAAACTTGCTCTGCTATAGTATCTATGTATTTAATTTTTCTGGAGGGCCATCTACCTGGTCCTCTGTTTTAAAAAATTTTTGGGAGTGCCACATACAGGTACTCTATGTATTTAATTTTTCTGGCGGGTCGCCTACCTGGTCCTCTGTTTTGAAAACTTTTTTGGACTGCCACATACAGGCACTATCCAAATTTCATTGTCTCCATAGCAGCCTCACTCGGTCACTCTGTTATCGCCATGCTGTTGCCCATAATTTTGGCATAATGGTGCGATTAGGCAGCCTCAGAGGCATCCATGCATGCTGCCCCTGCTGTTTCCTGTCCATGTCCGTGGTGTTTCCATCATTTTCTGAGGTTTCCAGGTTTTTGGACAAGCTTCCCTGTGCAGAGCCTTGGTCCCCTTGAAAAATGCTCAAGTCTCCCATTGACTTCAAAGGGGTTCGTTATTCGAAACGAGCACTCGAGCATCGGAAAAAGTTTGACTCGAGTAACGAGCACTCGAGCATTTTAGTGCTCGCTCATCTCCATTAAAACCTTTTTCCTCCATATATCCTCTCCATGTCCAATTTTCATCCGCTCGAGTCCTGTGATGTCAGCTGCTTCTGACATCAACAAATATTGGCCATGTCGGCCACCGAGGACACTATAACATCATCATCACGAGGGCTCACGTAGTAAAGGGAGCCGTACAATCTATAACATAAGGGACCTCTAGCGGGTGTCAGAAGGTGAAGTACACTTTTTTTTTTTAACTAGTCTTGGCAGGGGTTATACTGGGGCAGGCAACTCATACTAGGGGACATGGGTTGCAGTTCGGTATACTGGGGGAGGGGCTGCTTATTGGGAGGCGTGGCTGCGGCTGTAACTGGGGGTAGGGGCTGCAGGCTGTATACTGTGGTGCAGGGGCTGCAGGCTGTACTGTATACTGAGGGGCATGCCTGGCTGGCTGTTTAATGGGGCAGGCTGGGACCAATTCATTTCTCTTCCTACCCTCGGCTTATACTCAAGGCACGTTTTTTCCAGTTTTTGTGTTGAAATTAGGTACCTGCGGCTATACAGGGTCGGCTTATATTTGAGTATATACCGTATTATTTCACAATCTTTTTACTTTAAAATATTTGCGTTGTTTTTTGGAATGTACCTCACTCTCAGCTCTTTTCAGAGCTTTTTGGCACTGATTCGAAAGCTCAGTATAATCCTCCAAATTCCTCATGGTTCTAGTTTAACCCATAGTTCTACTATTGTAATTTTCTTTCCACTAAGGTAAACATAAATTCCATTATTTTAAGGAATCGCTTTAAGGGTAAATTCCATCTAAAAACCTTCAGGGATCATTTTCTTTGACATATTTCTCCATGATGCTACATCCCACATAAGTGTAATCTCCTTTCTAGTAGAAATTGTAATTGTTTAAAATAGTTTCCATATCATCTGATTGCTGGATCCTACACTTCATCTAAGTTATAAATTCCTTTTACATCTCCTTCTTAATCAACTCTCGAAGGAGAAAATTCCATTTTGTCTAAACAAGGGGTGCAAGAGTTTAAACATCAGACTTTTAAGATACCAATAATAAGATAATTATACAAAACACACCAATAAAATAGAGGTAATGCCGCAGGCAGAAATCAATGGGACAAAAAGTCCAAAAATCCCACAAATTCCAAAATCAATATATAACAGTTTTTTCCTTGCTCTATGTTCCTCTATGCCAATACCGTAATAAGCAGATGAACCTAGATAAATGAAAGGATGAACTCCAATTCAGGGTTAAAAGTAGAGATATAAACCGTTTTCTCGGGAAAGTTGTCTTCCTTATTGGTCTTACTTTCCGCTTGCGGGTAATCCTGGAGTATGTGTGAAACTCTTCCGACTCAACAACCTTTGCTGGGTGCAATAGAGCTTTTTTAAACTAATAAAAAGTTTTAATATTTCATATACAGGCAGTCCCCGGGTTACGTACAAGATAGGGTCCGGAGGTTTGTTTTAAAATCGAAACTGTATATTTTATATTGTAGATCCAGACAAAAAAAAAATTGCCCCAGTGACAATGTGGAGTTTAAACATTTTTGCTTGTGTAGTGGGACCAAGGATTATCAATAAGCTTCATACAGACGCCTTCAGCTCATCATTGCAGTCTGGGACTATAGTAAAGCACCAGAGAGCTTCACCAGAGGTTCAGAGGTCTTCCTGTTACTATGGGTTGTCTGTAAGTAGGGTTGGTCCTTAAGTATGGACCGTGGGTAGGTATAAAAAGACCTTAAACAATATAAAAATGCACATTTGGTTTCTCCCCGCTACTGATTGGCTTCTTCCGGGGCTTGCCAATGTGCATCAGGTTCTCATATTTAAAAGTGAAGATTGATTAGTGCCATTGTATCCTAAATGAATATAATAATACCAGGCTGCATATTAAATCTACTAATATTGTAACCCAAAATGGTTAATCCAAATATAAAAATGGGATATATAAGAAAAACAAATAATGAGGGTAAGAAATGTTTTTATATAAAACACTTACCGTAATCTCAAAATCAACATTGAGCCTTTCTGGACAAAGGTCTTCAGCTGAAAATCAAAGGTTTCTTGCTGACTCATTTTCTTTGCTAGGTCTTTACCTCTCCAATGAGGTGAGACCTTTTCAAATGCTAAAAAAAAGACGACTGGGTTCTTTTGGTGAAATTTGGCATTTAGCGGATAAAGAATGATCGTTTCCTTTTCTTTATTTCTTAAGTGTTTCGTTAATACGATTTTGTTTTCTTATGGCTCTCCCTATTATAGACACACGGGCAAGTAAACATGTATATTACTCGATCACAGTGTTAAAGTTCTTTATTAGAGATGAGCGAGCATACTCGTCCGAGCATGATGCTCGTTCGACGCATTAGCGTTGTTGTATTTTGGTTCAGGCAGGCAGAAAAACAGAGCCAATCACAGCCAGGAGTTCTGCAGTACACCCAAGCATCACTTGGTACACTTACTGTCGATAGCAGGTGGTTGCTGGCCTGATCAGTGACCCTGGAATATACTAGCCCCTGCCCGCGCTGCTCAATCATTCTCTGTCTGGATGCTGTTAGGAAGCTGCTGCTGGTCAGAGATAACGTTAGGATGTTCTATTAGATTACTGTTAGGCAGGAGTGATTCATAAGAACCCAACAGCCTTTTTAGTGGCTACAATACCGTTTTTTCAAAAGTCAAAGTGACAGTCACACAGACAAAATCCTTTTGGTGTGCTGTCAGTGTTGTTAGAAACTGCCATAGCAATTCTTCTGCACGTTTGTTCTATAAAAAAAAAAAAAAAAAAAAAAATTTACAGATTTATATATTTTTGTCAATAACTTGTCTAGTACTTTAATTTTTAAAATGTTTAACCTGAGGGCTAAGGGTAAGATGAGGGCTGCATCCAATTACTGCAGTCTGCCCCTCCCAGGAAAATTTGGCATTTGAGCCGGCATAATCTGAGGAATGTTTTCTGGACCTCCCAGAGTCACAAACCACTTGTCAGGTTGCTCTGATCGCCTTTTCCGATGTGGCCATGATGACATTGTGGTTGAAGACGTAGTGGAAGAAGGTGTATAAGGGTAGCGATGAGGAGACACGGTTGTCAGACAGTGGTGAAGTTGTTGTCAGGGCAGGAAGTCCGTGAGGGGAGAGAGACTGAGGAATCGGAGGATGATAGGGGTGACAGACCCAAGCTGGGGTTGTAGGCGTGAAGACAGTGCTTCTGAGACGGAGGCGAGTAACTATACCAGAACAGGTTGGAAGAGACAGGGTGGGCCAGACGGAGAGGCAGGGCCAGAGCTGGGCATCAGCACCAAATGTTTCACTAGTGGCGAGGGCTAGATTTTCTGAAGTCTGGAGGTTCTGTAAAGAAAATCGAATGACTGACGGACTGTGGTGTGCACCTTGCCACCCAGGATCAAGCAGGGGTTCCACCACTAGCTTAACACCACCAGTATGCGCAGAGCTATGAATGCTAAACACCCCACTCAATGGAACCAAGGCCGTTCAACTCCGCCGACACACCACTGCCCCTTCCCCTGTGTCATTTGCTGCCTCTGCTAGTCAGCCCCTGCCCGACCCGGCACAAACACCTCCCGCTGAAAACCACACCTTCTCCCTCCACATCCTCCACACAGCGTCCATGAATGTCTCCATGTGCACGTTCATCTATATATACCCAGATGCTGGAGCGCAAAAGGAAATACAGTTCCCCCCACCACAGCGCCCAAGCCCTCAACGTCCACATCTCCAAAATTACTGAGCATGGAGAATGCTGCCATATAGGCTGTAGAGACCTCATGGCTGCACTGCCCTGTATTCTGTCCCCAGCTACCACTACTTTTTCCCGATGTGCCGTCCCAGCCCTGCACCAGCACATGTAGACAACAACATCCGTGCCTGAGCAACCCTGCTTCTGACAAGGTCCACCTAATCATGGACATGTGCACGAGTGTTGCCAGGCAGGGCCACTATATATCGCTGATGGCACATTGGGTTAACTTGGTGGAGGCTGGGACGAGTCTGACCCTGGGCCGCTCATACTGCCGACGCCGAGGATTGCGGGGCCTACCTCAGTCACGGTCTCTCAGGCCTACTATGCCTCCTCCTCCCACCCACCTCCTCCACCTCCTCCTCTGAATTACCATCCGTGGCCATGGCGCCATCAGTAGGTAGCTCTAGGCGCAGCAGCACTGCCGTCGCCAAGCGACAGCAGGCGGTTCTCAAACTGCTGAGGCCTAGGCGATAAAAGGCACACCGCCCAAAGCTTACACAGGGCATCACGGCGCAGACCGATCTGTTGCTGGCACCGCTGAACCTGAACGCAGCATGGTTGGTGTGACAACGACCGTAACCTGTGGCGTACTCTGCAACTGCTGTCGCCTGGCCCATGTGTTAAATCTGATAGTTCAGATAGTTCCCAAACATACATACCCCAATCTGTCTGATTTGCTCACGAATGTGCGCCGCATCTGTGCGCATTCAGAAAGTTAACCACAGATCTGCTACTCTCAGGGCAGCGCAGCGCCGCCTCCAACTGCCCGCTCACCGACTGTGTGCGACATGCCACGAGATGGAATTCCACATTACCATGTTATCCGAGTTTCCAGCAGCGCAGAGCGATTGTAGACTGCCAGATGTCAACTTCCATCAGAACTGGTAGTTAGGTCAGTAAGCTTCCTCAAGTCTACAATGAGGAGTGGATGTCTGATATCTGTCAGGTGCTGTGTAACTTGAGGAGTCAACACGATGGTCAGTGGTAATGTCGCCATCATCAGCCTCACCATCCCGCTGCTTGGCCTGTTGAAAAACTCTCTTGTCAGCATGAAGTCGGAAGCTTTGCGCTCGTCACAAGACTACGGGGAAAAGATTCCCTTGTGAGTCAGCTATGAGGGGAGTGAATTGTTGCACGTTGGGACTCTGGCGCATATGGCAGATTTCATGCTAGGCTGCTATCCGTGACCCTCGCGTTCAAGAATTTTTCCAGCACTGTTTACTGGGTATCACTCTCCTGGACCCAAGGTACAAGCAAATCTTTCCACTCTCATCCCTGTAGCGGAAAGGCGTGTGCGAGTGCATGAATACTAGCAGGCCCTGGTGCACAAGCCGAAACAGTCTTTCTGACACCGCTAGCGCAGAGGGCATACTTCTGCGTGACAAGTAGCGAGGGAGAGTAGGCGAGCAGGCAGTTGTCCAGCACTGGCAGGGGTACGCTTTACAAGGCCTTTGCCAGTTTATGTCACCCCAGCAAGACACTGTCACCTGTCCCAGTCTCGGCAGTAGGGGTGATCTTTACAGAAAGATGGTGAGGGAGTAGTAGCTGGACCATACCATCATCCTAAATGATCACACAGCTCCTTACAACTACTGGGTTTCAAAGCTGGACATCTGGCCCGAACTGGTGCTGTACACCATGGAGGTTCGTGTCTGCCCTGCCGCTAGCGTGTTGTCAGAGCGTGTTTTCAGTGCAGCTGGTGGCATCATCACTGATAAGCGTACACGCCTGTCGACTGACAGCGCTGACAGCTTACGCTTATCAAGATGAATCAACCTGGATTTCTCATGATTTCCATTCTCCACCAGGTGAAAGCAGCTCAACCTGAATAATTATCTTGTATGCACTCCTCTCCTCATTCTCCTCCTTTTTGTACACTAAAGCGGAGGCAACTGGCTATTTTTTGCAGGGCCACTTGCTCTAGCTATAGTACTCTATGTATTTAATTTTCTGGAGGGCCTCTACCTGGTCCTCTGTTTAAAAATTTTGGGAGTGCCACATACAGGTACTCATGTATTTAATTTTTCTGGCGGGTCGCCTACCTGGTCCTCTGTTTTGAAAACTTTTTTGGACTGCCACATACGGCACTATCCAAATTTCATTGTCTCCATAGCAGCCTCACTCGTCACTCTGTTATCGCCATGCTGTTGCCCATAATTTTGGCATAATGGTGCGATTAGGCACCTCAGAGGCATCCATGCATGCTGCCCCTGCTGTTTCTGTCCATTTCCGTGGTTGTTTCCATCATTTTCTGAGGTTTCCAGGTTTTTGGACAAGCTTCCCTGTGCAGAGCCTTGGTCCCCTTGAAAAATGCTCAAGTCTCCATTGACTTCAAAGGGGTTCGTTATTCGAAACGAGCACTCGAGCATCGGAAAAAGTTTGACTCGAGTAACGAGCACTCGAGCATTTTAGTGCTCGCTCATCTCCATTCTTTATGTCAAAAGTTTGTAGTCCATTGGGCGACTTGAAATTTAGATAATATTTATCAGCTCACTATGCAAAATTTCACCAAAATAACCCAAAAGGTACATATTGAGTCTCAACACTGATTTTGAGATTAAGTGTTGTTTATAAAGAAATTTTCTTCCCCTCCTTATTTGTATTTTCTTGCTTTTTCTATGTATCCCTAATTCATTAGGTAGGGAACCCTCAATCATTCATTTGGAAGGACTCCCCCTTAATCACCTTTTAGGCAGGACCCCCTTAATTCATTAGACAAGGACCCCCTTAATTCATTAGACAGGGACCCTCTTAATCATCCATTAGGTAGGAACCCACTTAATTCATTAGACAGGGACCCTCTTAATTAACCATTAGACAGAGTCCCCCTCAGTTCCTTAGGCAGATGCCACCTTAATTATTCATTAGGCAGGGACCTCCTTAATTAGTTAGGAAGGGACACCTACATTTATTATTCAGGGATCCCCTTAATCAGCTTTGGAGCCCAGGAGCTCCACTCCGGGAGCCCCCCCAAGACAATACAATACGTGGCGCTGGTGCTGGTGCTCCAAGAGCGCCAATGATAATCCGCCTCTGGTTATAAACTGTTTATTATACTTGATAAATATTTATTTTGCTGTTGATACATGAAGGGTGAATAAAGACACCAGATTGTTCATCTAATCTTGAAGCTGTGCTGTACTCTTCCACAACAATTAAAACACTGAGAACTGGGCCAATGTTAGCCTTAAACTGTTAAAGGGCACCTACCACCACGATTCTACCTATAATGGTAGATCGGGTGGTAGGTGGATGTAAGGGACGTGAGGATAGCTCTTTTTAGAGCTAATCCTCGCGTCCCCGCTAACTTTTAATAAACTTTATTCCCTTAATATGTAAATTTAGTTATGCGGCTACTGGGGCGTAGAGTAGCCGGCACGAGGCTACACGGCGCGGCTACTCCATGCCCCAGTAGCCTCGTTACTCCTCCTACTCTGTTGTGTGCAGCACACAGCTCCTTGTAGCTGCACGTCCTCGTCAGACAAGGAGCTGGAATGGATGTTATAAATAGCATCAGTAAAAAGTACAATTATGGTAGGTACACAGAAAATAAGCTCCACACAGCTCTGTGCATTGAAATTTTTTTTTAAAAGGCTGCGTCCTAAAAGGGTTAAAGACCATAACGTTTGTTTTTTTCTTTTTTGCTTTATAGTAGCCATTGTTTAAGTCGTATAAGGCTTTATTTGCCAAAGTTTTGTTCATTATGTTTGCCCGGTCAATTTCTAGGTAATATGTTGTACGGGGCAAATCTCAGTGTTTTAGCATAAGCAGCCCTCCACAAACAAAATGCAGACATTGCTCCTTCCAAATTAATTGTAACATATAGAAGCTTATTTACTATGGGTGCCGCGGGCGCATTTTCGGCAATGGGGGAACGCACCTCGGGGATCGCAAAGGGATGGGTAAGTAAATCTGCCCCATAGTGTCCCCCATTGGATTAAAATTTACAGTGTCTTTCAAATTATGATATTGTGATGTAACCACCACACTATATGTATCCAGTACACTTCAGCCCCCCACAATATATAGGTAGCCAGCACAATACAGCCACCAGTATATAGAGAGCCAGTGCGCTGCAACCTCCCCACAGTATATAGGGAGCCAACACACTGCCCCCCAGTATATAGGTAGCCAGTACACTGCCCCAGTATAAAGGTATCCAGCACACTGCCCCCAGAATATAGGTAAACAGCACACTGCAGCCCCGCTACAGTATATGGGTATCCAGAACAATGCGGCCCCCCATTATATAGGTAGACAGCAGAATGCATTCCCCCCACAGTATATAGGGAGCCAGCACACTCCAGTCCCCACCACAGTATATAGGTAGCCAGCTCAATGAAGCCCCCCTCAGCACATAGGGAGCCAGAACACTTCAGCCTCCAAACTTTATAGATATCCAGCACAATGCAGCCCCCCAGTTGATACAGAGCCAGCACACTGCAGCCACCCCCCCCCCCCCACACACACACACTATATAGGTAGCACACTTTAGCACTTTTTCAGTATATAGGGAGCCAGCACACTGCACCCTCCACCAAAGCATGTAAGTAGCCAGAATACTGCAGTCTCCATTACATAGTATATACCCAGCCTGCGTGCACACTATTATGCAGCGCTTTCATGACATCATAGTGTGTGCACAGGCCGAGCCTGTAGGTTGCACTACTAATGAAGATAGAGGAAGGGATAAGAGGAGTCAAGGGGGTTTACAAGAGGTGAGTACTTTTTTTTTTACTGGGGGCAGCACCTGCTGGCGCCCCCTGTTCCTTCCACCGGATTGTGCCCAGGGCAAAAATACAACCCGCCCATTGGAAAATATGGGACTGATGTCTGCAGGAAAAGATCTACATTATGTGGGCACCATTTTTATACATTTACAAATCTGATCAAGATAATGGTGTTGAAAGGCATGATGGAAAAACAGAATAGAAACATATTGCAGTGTGGAAAGCAAAATAGACATTATTGATGCAAATGTTTATCATCTATGTTTAACTAATGTACTTGGGGACATTCCCAAATCATGATTGTAAATAAACCTGCTTTTTTCTTTATAAGCTGAAGCATATTGCTTTTCATTTCCTTTGGGAATAATGCTGTATCTTCATAAATATGTCCTGAAAAATAAAAATTTCAATATTCAAATTAATCTTTTAAAACAGTATACTTACACAAACAGTTATCAATTATAACTAATGTACTTACAAACAAGTCATTTTCAAGTAATTTTCTACTTAAATTACAGTAGTTAAGAAAAATCCTGCTTAACGAAGCTCGTATACCACAAATCCAGGAGGAGTCCTGCTAATTACATAATCCCTGTGTTATATTTAGAACAAATAGCTCTGACATAAAAATTTACACTGTAATATTATTAAGACTGCAAACATTCATCATATTGATTAACATTCATGCATATGCATCACAACATTAATTCTTAACAATAATTAATCATTCTATTTAAAGGGGTTGTCTATTTTCAGCAAATAATTGAAATTGTTTGTGTAATGAAAATGTATACAATTTTCCAATTTACTTTCTGCATACGTTTCTCGCGATTTTCTAGATCTCAGCTTGCTGACCTATAGAAAGTTTTACATTTTATTCAAGTGGATAGAAACATGTCATAGTCTTGTGATGGACACGCAGGTACATGAAGCGTTATTATTACACTAATCAGGGCTGTGTGATAATAATGGCTTGTGCACCTAAATGTCCATCACATCACTGTGGACAGATTTCTATCCACTGAAAGTAGACAATGGAAACTTGATTGGCTTGATGACATTGGGAACTGAATTTTATCAGTTGAGATGACAAAAGCTTAATTTTATATTCTGAGTGTAGCTGGGAGCATACATTCTTTAATTTAAAAACATTTGGGCATCTGCATTTGTTACCTAGTCTCTGATGATCACTCTCGTCCCCAGAATTTAGCGATATGTGTGCCCAATCCTCACATCAAGAAATGCATTTACAGCTAATACTGCCCTAGACAATAGAACTAGGCATGTCCCCAATAAAAGCCCACTCACATGTGAAACTTTTAAGGTTTTCTTACACTAGAATCATTTTTGGTCAGATCTCTGCACATGGGCAGCGCCATCTTTTTTTGATTGTTGCTCTTCGTGATGTCATCAGGGAGCTGCGATCAGTTGCCATGACTGCCTTGAGCCATACAAAGACCAAAGGCTGTCTTGTTTTAGCCCATTGTAATAAATGATGTGAAAAATACCCATACACTGCAATACTATAAAAAAAAGTAACAAAAAGTGCTGAAAAGGTCGTACAGTCCTCAAAATGGAAGCAATGAAAATGTTGTCTCATCTTTCAAAAAATGACACCTTACACAGTTCTGTACAATGAAGTATAAAAAAGTTATTAGTGTCAGAAGATGACTAAACAAATTTTTTTTTAAATGTATAGTTTTTTCACCAATTTCACTCCATTTGGTATAAATAAAGACCATCATTGCAAAGTGCAATTTGTTATGCAGAACTGAGCCCTCATATAACTCTGTACATGGAAAAATGAAAAAGTTACAGATTGTTGAGGAGTGAAAAATTAATGAAAAATGGCCGTGTTCTTAAGTGGTTAAAACATTCAGACATCTTGAAAGGCACTGAAAAGAAAAAGAACAATCCACAGATGTTTTCCTTCTCCTTCGACTATAATCCTGTGGCCTCAGGAGTGTAAGAGTTGCAATTATTGTACTAATATACAATAATAAACATTTCAGAAAAAACATTTGTTATGCAACTGTTATACAGTTTATAAGCTGCAAAATTTATGGAATGCCACACGGTGTTAAGAGACCAGGTGACGCCCCCTTCTTTCCCGCTGCTGTTTCTCGTCTGGGTGCGGTCACACGTCGCGTTAACGCATGCGTTAAAAACGCATTGCAATGCTGGAGAGTGATTGCCTAATTAAACAGCTGCTAACACCTGTGTTTACAAAACGCAACCATTAACGCATTGTTAACGCATGCGTTAACATCGCGGTGTAAGCATGCGGTTGTTAACGCATTGTTAACGCATGCGTTAACATCGCGGTGGTTAACTCATGCGTTTTGTAAACACAAGTGTTAAGAGGTGTTTAATTAGGCAAATCACTCTTCAGCCTATTCAATGCGTTTTTTAAACGCATGCTGTAAACGCGAAGTGTGACCGCACCCTCTATGTGCATGCATCAGCTTTGAGGTGGGTTTAGGTGCAGTTTTGTCAATTGAACAGGTGAAAGATGTGAACGAACAAGTGAATTTCATTTGTAAAGGGAATCCTGCTCCACAAATGTCATTCACCGTTCAGTTCATATCTTTCACCTGTTCAATTGACAAAACTGCACCTAAAACCACCTCAAAGCTAATTGCGATGCAGTTTTAACTGCAACGTGTGAACGCACCCATAAAGTAGTTAATTAGCGGGTCACAACAAGGGTGACGTCAAGAGCAAATCACGTAAGCAAAAGCGTCATAGCCAAAACTAGTGGAGATCACAACAATTCAGACACAGAGCAAATCAAACCTATAGCAAGGAGCAAGCGATAAAAGGGATTTCAAACACTGGCACAGGTGACTAGTGAAGCGCAATTTAGCAGCCAGAACCCCACCTCCAGAACTGGTAGGAGCTGGACAATTCGGGAATTAACCCCTCATGGTGCAGAAAAACCAAAGCACAATAGCAGGCACCATGCAGAGGTACCCAACAACTCCCAGCAGTCCAGAACACAACCCTTAAACAGCACTGCCTGGAGCGCGACAAGAGACCACTGGTAGTGGACGAGAGGTGTAGTTTGCGCGGAGACGCGCCGGAGGTCGAAGAAACGCTGCTAGCACCACCAGAAGTCCCAGTGGTTCTCCCCTGCGAGCCGACAATAACACTAGAGTAATGTTTCAGGTCTATAACTAATGGTTTATTTGTAATTCTTGGTTATCAAATGTATAGGAACTTATGGGAAAGGATAGCCCATATTGCCTTAGTAAGATAGTATGGTGTGGTGGTAGCACAATTTTTGAAAGGTACGGGTACGGGATGTTAGGAGAGCATAAATATGCCATCTTGGATAGTTGGGTGGGGTTTTGAGGTGGCAAAGTGTGAGGCTTCCTAGTGCAGGTGTACCCAGTGCCGTGAACATATGAGTGGGGTTTCGTCAAAACCTTTATCACATTAGAAGACACACAGTATTCTTAAATGATATATGGAAAGCCCTAAATATTAAAAATGTGTGCCACAAACCTTCAAGTTATACCTCCAACTACACAGAATGTCTAAACCTTTTCTCCACATTCATTTGAAACTAATGAAAGAAAACTGGCTCTCCTGAATTTCAGCGAATGACACAATCATAATAGAAAGGACATTCTCAGGGAAGGCCTGGCTTTAGTACTAAACTACCATTTTACAGCTCTCTTGAAAGTTGATGTTCTGGAGAATACCACAACATTGTCAAGAAAGAAATATCTGGATCTGGAAAGTTTTAGGGCTCATGCACACTAACGTATACTCGCGGTGCCATAGCCGGGGAGCACATGCCAGCGTGTGGTAGAGAGGAGGAGGAGTGAGCATTGTCTTCTCGCCCTGTCATAGAAAAAAAGCAGGCTCTATCTTTTGCGGCTATGGCTTAGATCGGTGAGCGCTTGTTGCACTCAACGAACCGAGCCGGTGCGACATAGCCGTCTTTTAGGGAAGGATGTACACCCAAAGCTTGTGGTCCCCCTGTTGGTCGTGTGCATGAGCTTAATCTTTTAACAACATACTGTGGTGAGTTATTAGGCAAACTCTGTTGACAGGTTCCTTTAAGGTAGGTATATAATTTTAAGTAATGTTATTTTTTTAATATCAGTTTTGAAATGTTGATTGAAGATAAGTTTAAAAAATAAATGATTAACATGCTCATTGGCGTGACAAAAAATCCTAAGCAATGTCCACTCCACACATCGAAGTAGGCTTTTTAAAATGTAATAGTCCTACATAAGACTATTACTGTATGCCTGTCACTACATAGATTATGGAAATTTTATATGCTTCAGAACTTCTTGAACTCAATATTTCTCCATTACGAATAGATATTTAAAATACTACTACACCTCAAAAATGTCACACTTTTCCATACAGTCTCTAAATAAGACTATATCAAGTTGGTGTTACAAGAGCACTCCACTTGTGTGAGATGATTGGTTAGTAACATGAGACTGGGGAATGATATTTTCTCATTATGCTGTTGCTTTCCTCAGGATTAGTGGTCAAGTTTCTTTTCAACACTTCAAAAAACTGATGAAAATGAACCGAATGGGGAGAATCAATCACTTCATAAAAAAGTATCTGTCATTGTATTACTGGAAGCACACAATTCATCCATACATAGGTATTACTTTTGCAATAACATTGCGTCAAGTGTTCTTTTTTTTATTGACCTTCAATTCATCACAAAAGCAGCTATGTATTTTTGGCAGTGTGTATTTCG
This sequence comes from Engystomops pustulosus, assembly GCA_019512145.1. Taxonomy (NCBI): domain Eukaryota; kingdom Metazoa; phylum Chordata; class Amphibia; order Anura; family Leptodactylidae; genus Engystomops; species Engystomops pustulosus. The sequence goes on from CM033643.1 coordinate 171,795,057, forward strand.
CAATATTCTATTAAATATTAGTAAGAAAAGTAAGAATTAATGAGAATGTGAAAAAAATATATAAAACTATCTTTTGCTTTTTTTCCATTATATTAAATATGATACCCTCTGGAATAACATATTACAGTTCCTCACCACCATTGCATTTTTAACAATGAGCACCATTTAAAAACAATAATCACAGTACAAGAGAAAAGGGGCACTGATTTCCATCTTTTGCCTTTGGGCGAGGAAGACTTCAGCATAGATTTTTTTAAAAAATCTGAATGTTCAGGGGTCCAATCTACTTTATTATATGTGGTTCTCTAACTTGAGTATAACAGTCCATAAATTGTGAATATTGAAAAAGGTGAAAAAAGTTGGCACTCACTACTCCTTGTCTTGAAAAGAAAAGGTTCCTTATTCAAATCTTTTAAAAAGTGAATAACACAGGGGAGAGGGAATACAGCGGGAACAGTAAAAGGTCCTTGTCAGTGTATTTCCTCTCCCCTTTATCATTCACTTAAAAGATGTGAATAAAGAAGAAAGAAAAAGTGATTGCTAACTTTTTTCACCTTATTCACCATTTAAAAACAAACCTGTCACCAGGAATGTGTTTTTTATCTAACAACTTATTTTAAAAGCCTATTACTATGCTGAGTTTAAAAAATATGCATTTATCAGCATTCTGAATCATGTTAGTATTAAAGGCAGCCTGCCATTTGTGTTTATGCATTGTGAACCGAACATATCTTGAGAATGCGTTAGCTACACTAATGCAGAAACATATCTTGTTTCATCCTTGATCTGAGTGGTTTAGGTTCAAAAAACAATATAAACTTCAGGACTTGGGAAAGCTGGGTGCAGACTGTCTGTACATAAACACATTACACAGAGGTTCCTGAACTGTCCCAGACTGGACTAATGAACCTGAGCTGGATAAATCATACACAGAGCTGGGAGATGGTGCAGCAATTGATTGCTTCTGCATGTCAGTGAATATAGCGTTTCTGAAGCAGTGCATAATGGGTAAGAGGAGAAGCAACAGGGCGCCACAGGAGTGACAGAGCTATCATAATTTTATAATAGTTTTTTTCAGCAAAAAACCACTCAGTTCAGGGATTTTAAACAAGATATGTTTCAGCAATCAGTGTGCTACATAGCTTGCTACATAGCTTGCAAAAGGAAATGGTAGATTTCCTTAATAATTTGATTTGCATTACTTGGATCCCTGCAAGCAGCGTGTGGTGAGCCGTGGGTGGTTTTCCGCTGCACAAACTGCCACCACAAACTGCTGGCAGGTAGCCACGTAATGTGAAATAAAACTTATATAAGCTACTGAAAGGATTCTAAATGCTGACAAATCTGCATAGCATAGGCTATTGGAACCTGTCACCCGCTAAGAATCACCATTCCTGGTAACAGGTTCCTATAAAGGGGTTTCTCATTAAAGAAGTGCAACATCCCCCGGGACCTCGCCTCTTTTCTTGGGGCCGGAGCAACCGGGGCCCAAAATATCAGAAACCCAAAATGGCTGGCGATTGCGGTCTATGGCGCACTGATGTCACGGTGTTGGTAAGGGGACGGAGTGGCGGCCACAGCCTGGAAGTGTTCAGCAGGTTGTGGTGCGCAAGAAATATGGAGGGAGAGGCTGATGTACTGGTTCTCCCTGAGGCAACCCCTGAGGTCTGTAAGATAAGTCCCTGGGTAATGGAAGGGAGCCGTGGTTGTATCCAGGGATCAGACAGAGACAGCATTTGTGCTAATTACCTCACGGTTCTTTATTGAACAACAAGTAGCAGGCACCGGGCCTAAAACTGTCCACAGCAGATCTGGTACTGGATGGTTGTGGAGAGGTAGACCTAGGGAATAGTGAGCCAGCTGGTAGGATGCAGGCTGGGAGAATTGAGATGGAGCGTGTCCAAACTGTGGAAGCTGCAGTCTGGATTTGAGTCTTCTGGATTGGGTTATGTCAGTACTGAGGGTTGTACTGAACCTGTCTCTCTCTTCACTCAGTCCATGTGCTGAGAGACCTGGTGGTAAAAGATAGGGCTCAAAAGACCTTGTGCTCCTCCTGCCCAGGTGTTTATACTCCCCTGGTCAGGTGGTAGCATTCTCCAATCACCATCCTGTTTACAATACAACCAACTCATTGGATAACATCACACACCCACTTAACTATTGCCTAAGGGTACAGCTGCAGATTACCTGAGATCTCCCTGCATTATCCCTTGGGTTGATCAAGCTCATTAGATGGATCCGACAGGTAGAGGGCCTTATTCAGTAAGTTTATTGCTGTTGGGGCCTATCAATCCCTAACAGGTCAGTGTAAGAATCCAGAGTGTGGGTGAGGACTCATTAAGTAGACACTTCATGATTCTCTGGGCTTCAAAATGCTCTGTGTGACTATGTGCTTAGATTGCAAACTAGATGCAGTTTGCCTGTGTATAGTGTAGGATGTGTAGATAGGGTTTCTGTGTCCTCTGCACTGCCCCGACAGAGTGTAATCTGGTGCCACAGTCTGACTGAGCAACCATAACGCCCCTAATTTGTGTTGCTGATGTCTAGCGCAGTTGCGCCAAAAAGGGCCACGTGCAACACAATTGTGGTGCAGGCACTTCTTGATGTACAGCCCCTAGTAAATGTGCCCCAATGAACATCCTGCTTTGCTATGTCACCTTATCAATATAAAACACAGAATTGGGCTTTCTCTCTACCTAATCATAAAAACACCCGGTCAGCTCTGCTATAAAGACCTCATCTTTTTGTTGCTAGTAGAGTAAGCCTCTGTACACTGCTGCTTGCTGGCAGGAAGTGCCTGTGTCTGAGTTGGTCTTGTAATGCAGGGGGAGGCAAAGAGCACTGCAGTGTGCAGACAAAAGAAGATATCATGAGAGAGTACGATCACAGTTCACACAGTATTGTACTTCAAATTAGTTTAGAAATTTGGATGCTATCTTTTGTGTTCAGTTTAGAAAAAGGGAAAATTGGCAAAAATTTCAATAAATTCTTAATTTTCAAAGTTCTAAATTCTCTACTTTTGAAGCAGATAGTCAAAGCACCCAAATTGATTTATAATTTGCACTCCCAAATGTCTGCTTATATTTGCATGTTTTTTTTTAAGATTTGCATGTTTTAATAGAATGTATGTTATGATGCTTGTATAAGACTTGTATTTGAGGGACCTGTAAAAGCACGACTCGTAAAGACCCCAACGTATGAAAAACATTATTGGAAGTTTGTTAACCCTTTAGGTGTTTTAGGGGGGTTTAGGGGTTAAAACAAAATGGAAGTGGATGGATTATTAAATGACAAAAGCTCCACAAAGTTTACAATCAAATTCTCCTGAGTATGCTGATACTCCATATGTGGTGGTAACTGCTGTATGGACACGAAGGTCATCAATGGAAGGAGCGCACACAGAGCAGATTTGTATGGTCAAATTAAGGCTATCATTTTTTTCTTTTTTACTGTTTATATATAGGGGCTTTTTTTTTTTTTTTTTGCCACATGAGATGCTCTTTTCGGTTCATAATTTTTGGGCATCTATGCTATTGATCAAAATTTCAGCTTATTTTTTATCACTTTTTTAGAGCATTTTATTTAGGGGTTTATTAAAAAATTACCTTTTTGCTGAATGTTTTGGGTTTATTTTTACATTGTTCACCGTGCAGGTCCAAAAACTATTCTGCTTTATCATAATATGTATAAACTGTATGGATGTGGAAATAAGTGGGGTTTCTTTGTGTATTTGGGTTTTGTACTTATAAAGTGTTTGTATGGAAAAGTGACCTTTATGGGGCTTATATTTTATTATTTATTTTTTATTTTGAGTGTAAAGTAATTTAAAAGTATCTTCCTGCAGGGGTACTAGGTGCGCAATAGGGGTTAAATTCTATTACATTACCATGTTTTGTTAGTTTTCTTTATTCCACTTCTAGAAAGTTTCAGTAGGTCAGCCTTTGGTCAAGCATACAGTAGTGTGCAGCAAATAGATATAGGGATTACATAGAGGCATCATAGGTATGACAATTATCATAAATACAATTACAAAATACAGTGTGGGATACATTAAGTGATAATACTATTGTGATTACAGATTCTGGTAAGTATGTTTATATTATCTATTGCAATTTTGTATTTGTAAAGCACTACTGCACTGGATCTATGGATGGATAGATACACACTAAAGAAAGTCTTAGCAGCACAATTGAAAATAAAATAGGGTGCTTGCCAATAAGGGTCAGGTAAGGTCCTCCAATAATAAATAGAAAAAAAAAAGAAGCACTCCAGGCAGGCTGTGAGTTGGCCGAATCTCTCCCAATTGCGTTTTGGAGTATTTAAAAATGTATACGACAGGCAGTCGCTGCGGAGAATGTGTGACTTGGTACCTTGGTAGTGCTAGAGCAGTTCCCCGACCTCCGGCACGTATCGTGCAAATCACCTCTCGTTCGCTACCAGCGGTCTCTGGGTGCGCCCCAGCAGCGGGGCTAAGACCTCGCACTGTTTAGGGGTTGTGTTCGGACTGCTGGGATTGTGGTACCTCTGCATGGTGCCTGCAATTGTGCTTGGTTATTCTGCACCATGAGGGTTAATTCCCAGAAGTTGTCCGCTCCTATCAGGTTCTGGAGGTGGGTTCGGCTGCATAAATTGCAGCTTCACTAGTCACCTGTGGCCAGTGTTTGAAATCCCTTCTTCACTTGCTCTCTGCATAGGTTTGACTTGCTCTGTTGTCGAATTGTTGTGATCTCGGCTAGTTTTTGACATTAACTTTGTTACTGATTTTTGCTCTTGACGTACCCTCTCGTTGTGGACTCCGGCTAGTTTACCATCTTTTGGTTTGTCAGTTGTTCGTGTTTCCCTTCCCACACTATCAGTGTATTTCGAGTCCTCAAGTAGCGCCCCACGGTTGCTTGGGGGGGTGGCTATAGGAAGGACAGAGGTTGGGGCAAGTCAGGGCACACTATCCCCTGTCTTCGTGTTACCCAACCTAAACACCCGGGTTATGTACAAGATAGAGCTCACCAAAGGTCACATGGGAAGAGGGATCAGTTTTAACTGGGGGTCCACCGTATTCATAGAAAACCTTAGTATTATGAAACAGAACATGTTGCATGTGGTCAGCGGCACAAGTGCCTACTGGAGTGTATTAAAAGAGGCTGATAATACCGGCATTGCAGATGTCAGGATGGACTATATTAAAATTGATCATTCGGTGTTGCACAGGCAAGTGTTATATATACAATTGATACCAAAGATTATTAATTTTTTTTTAAATATAGCATGTGTCAGGAGTTCAGAGGATGAGAATGGGGTCTGTGGACCCTTTGAACCACGTGGGTGATGGTACTAGCCGACACCTGGGACTGTAGTCTAAGTGGCAAAGGTCTTAACAGAGCCTGCCGCAAACAGGATGGTCTTTCTCGGCCGGGGTGCCACCAGGTCTTCCAACAGGTGCGACTAGCAGCGGTGGCAGCCAAGGTAGTAATGCAAGGACAGTCCAAGCCTGGGGAGCACGTAGGAGAGCAGCGCTAGAAGAAAAACCTGGAACAAACAGTAGGAACACCGGAGCAGGCACATGGTAAGGATGCTACTAAAACAGGAAAATAGTAATGGGAACACTGGTAACACAGAACAATGGAAAGCAGGAACACGGAGGGCTTTCATCACTGGAAATGGCTGAAGATCCGGCCAATCCCGCTTTGTGGAGGGCTCTGGTGAAGGCTAGGGCCACTAAGACTCCGGTCCAGGTGTCTGCTACTACCATCATCCACTGGGGTCCAGAGGGTCCACAGATTCATTTCAGTCCTATGAACTCCTCACAGTAAGATCCGGCCGGGAATGATGGGAGCTGCCAGTTATATAGCAGAGTAGAATGACCAGACACAATCAGGAAGACACTGGCCCTTTAAATCCTGAAGAGCCAGCGTGTGCATGCCCTAGGCTGATGGGAAGCAGGCTCGTGGAAATGTAAGTCGAACACTGAAGACGGATTAGCTGGGACCGTGACACAGAGATGCATCTTAAAGAAAATGCAATGGTGGTAAGATAGCTTGAATGACATGGAGCTGTATCAGCATAATTCACAGGGACCTTACAACATCATTGATTGGGTATTCAGAAATGGAAAAACAAGCTCAGGAAATTGGGAGTAGAGAGTGTCACAGTTAATAATTGTAAAATCTATGGTGAAGAATGTCATGTCTTTCCTAAACTGCTCAAAGGATAAAAGGCATTATTTGAGTTTAAATCCTTTAGGGTACAAACTCACTGGGCGTAGTTCACCACCAAAGCAGGAGTGCTTTCCAAAAGCAGCATAAGGACTGCAGGTCCAAATGAGAGGCCAGTAGGATTTGGGGGGCTATGGGCGAGGAAGTCAGACATTCCCCCCGATATCTTACCTGGCCAGAAAATAGAAATAGAATACTTTAGGCAGGGCCCCTACCCTACAGGTCCTTATGGCTCTGCAATTTTGCCAACTAGAGCTTGGACCAGAGGAAATGATTAAAAAACTAAAGTGTCAAAAAAATATGGAACCTGGCATAAAGATGGGCTTCAAAACATAGAGGCACTTTGGCGGGACAACCATTTTGAACTGGTTATTTAACCTGGTACAGATAAGGGGAGTCCCATATATCGCCCTGGTAGAGAAGAATCAGGGTCATCCACAAATAGAAAAACTAATCGGTGTTGCACACCCCAAAATATCAGAGCTGCAAACAGTTGTGGACCTAGCCACCAAAATACAAAAAGCCATACAAAAAGAGAATAAATAATCTAACCGGAGCTCTTTCTGCATTCTTTGTAATATAACTTCAAGGTAATCCATCAAGTTTGAGTTTCTGCACACGACAGAGAGTTCTCAAGGATAAGAAATCATTTAGACACAAATGCTACTATTTGCCTTCCTTCGGTCGTGAGTATAGTATTCACAGAGGATTGTGAACAGAGGGAATCATTATTATAACATAGCATAGTACGTTCTTGTCATCAGATGTATTTATTAAAAATACTCATATACATACCGACCCTGGGTTTCACCACAAGACGAGGAGCGGCGCGCTAGCTGGGACAGGGGACCAAGCGACAGACTCTAGAGGACCGAAATCGGGGATCCTCCCCTCCCTACCCATGGATAAAGCAGAAAGGACAGGACGGGGAAGAGAGTGAGGAAACGAAGGTGCGTCCCCTACACCCCTACTATCCCACGTCATTTCCCTCCTCTTCCCCCATTCCCCCAGCCCCCATACCTCCAACCCGCACTACGCCACCGCCCCACACCCTCCCCCCATTCGTCCACGCTCCACCATCAACAGTTGAGCATCACCCCCTCACCCATCCCCACGCCTTCCTTTCCCCCTTCCATTCCCCCACTACCACGTCACAACTCCCCTCCTTCTCCCAGCCCCCTCTCCACCACGAGATCTCACCCCTCTCCACCCCCCCCCATACACCCCCTCCTCCCCTACCCCCCCCCCGTATACACAACCCTCTCACCCAACTCGTTTCAACATCCCCACCACGCCACCAATCGACTGCGTCGCATCAATCCGACTCATAACTCGACCGTAACAGTGCCTGCCTCCCCTTCTTCGAATCTTCCTGTAGGCTCTTGCTCTTCCTAGCACACTTTACCATCGGCGCCCATTGTCCCTCCTCTTTTGCCCACTTTCGACTTGACTCCGGGCCGAACCGTTCCAGCTTCTACAGCCTGGCTGGACCACTGCCCACTCCACGTCTAGGGGGGACCGGAGGGAAATAACGTGACCTGCATAATTAGCTAATTGCCAAAGCGCCGAGCCGCGCTGAATGACACATAAAGAAGCAACAGAGATGTGGGTGATAGCAATAAACCAAAATCAATTTATACAAAACAGGCAGGGTATGTGCTTAACCACGTGTATTGTTCCTGCATAATCTTGTGCTACACCTAGTGCAGGTATCCGTGAGTCAGACTGTCCATGTCATGTTTACACAGAATAAGAGATTGGAAACCAAGCCTGCTGTGAGGGGCCCCCTGCTCTGTCAACATTATGCTCAATGTTGCGGCTTGTAGCACTGTTTCACAAAAAACTAAGCTAGGAAAGCTGAGTTATTATAAAAAGGTGGGTAGTTATACAGCTGGTATATGGTGATGTAGCAAGTTAGACTGCTGGGAGGATAGTGTACAAGTACTCCTATATATAGGCCCCACACCATCCACAGATGTTTTCCTTCTCCTTCGACTATAATCCTGTGGCCTCAGGAGTGTAAGAGTTGCAATTATTGTACTAATATACAATAATTAACATTCAGAAAAAACATTTGTTTATGCAACTGTTTATACAGTTTATAAGCTGCAAAATTTATGGAATGCCCACACGGTGTTAAGAGACCAGGTGACGCCCCCTTCTTTCCCGCTGCTGTTCTCGTTCTGGGTGCGGTCACACGTCGCGTTTAACGCATGCGTTTAAAAACGCATTGCAATAGCTGGAGAGTGATTTGCCTAATTTTAAGGTTTTCTTACACTAGAATCATTTTTGGTCAGATCTCTGCACATGGGCAGCGCCATCTTTTTTTGATTGTTGCTCTCCGTGATGTCATCAGGGAGCTGCGATCAGTTGCCATGACTGCCTTGAGCCATACAAAGACCAAAGGCTGTCTTGTTTTAGCCCATTGTAATAAATGATGTGAAAAATACCCATACACTGCAATACTATAAAAAAAAGTAACAAAAAGTGCTGAAAAGGTCGTACAGTCCTCAAAATGGAAGCAATGAAAATGTTGTCTCATCTTTCAAAAAATGACACCTTACACAGTTATGTACAATGAAGTATAAAAAAGTTATTAGTGTCAGAAGATGACTAAACAAATTTTTTTTTAAATGTATAGTTTTTTCACCAATTTCACTACATTTGGTATAAATAAAGACCATCATTGCAAAGTGCAATTTGTTATGCAGAACTGAGCCCTCATACAACTCTGTACATGGAAAAATGAAAAAGTTACAGATTGTTGAGGAGTGAAAAATTAATGAAAAATGGCAGTGTTCTTAAGTGGATAAAACATTCAGACATCTTGAAAGGCACTGAAAAGAAAAAGAACAATCCACAGATGTTTTCCTTCTCCTTCGACTATAATCCTGTGGCCTCAGAAATCAAGTGTAAGAGTTGCAATTATTGTACTAATATACAATATTTAACATTCAGAAAAAACATTTGTTTATGCAACTGTTTATACAGTTTATAAGCTGCAAAATTTATGGAATGCCCACACGGTGTTAAGAGACCAGGTGACGCCCCCTTCTTTCCCGCTGCTGTTCTCATTCTATGTGCATGCAATCAGCTTTGAGGTGGTTTTAGGTGTAGTTTTGTCAATTGAACAGGTGAAAGATGTGAACTGAACAAGTGAATTTCATTTTGAAAGGGAATCCTGCTCCACAAATGTCATTCACTCGTTCAGTTCATATCTTTCACCTGTTCAATTGACAAAACTGCACCTAAAACCACCTCAAAGCTAATTGCGATGCAGTTTTAACTGCAACGTGTGAACGCACCCATAACAGTAGTTAATTAGCCGGAGTCACAACAAGGGTGACGTCAAGAGCAAAATCAGTAAGCAAAAGCGTCAATGCCAAAAACTAGTGGAGATCACAACAATTCAGACACAGAGCAAATCAAACCTATAGCAAGGAGCAAGCGATAAAAGGGATTTCAAACACTGGCACAGGTGACTAGTGAAGCTGCAATTTATGCAGCCAGAACCCCAACTCCAGAACCTGGTAGGAGCTGGACAACTTCTGGGAATTAACCCCTCATGGTGCAGAAAAACCAAGCACAATAGCAGGCACCATGCAGAGGTACCACAACTCCCAGCAGTCCAGAACACAACCCTTAAACAGCACTGCCTGGAGCGCGCACAAGAGACCACTGGTAGTGGACGAGAGGTGTAGTTTGCGCGGAGACGCGCCGGAGGTCGAAGAACGCTGCTAGCACCACCAGAAGTCCCAGTGTTCTCCCCTGCGAGCCTGACAATAACACTATGAGTAATGTTTCAGGGATTCTATAACTAATTGGTTTATTTGTAATTCTTGGTTATCAAATTGTATAGGAACTTATGGGAAAGGATAAGCCCATATTGCCTTAGTAAGATAGTATGTGTGGTGGTAGCACAATTTTTGAAAGGTACGGGTACTGGGATGTTAGGAGAGCATAAATATGCCATCTTGGATAGTTGGGTGGGGTTTTAGGTGGCAAATTGTGAGGCTTCCTAGTGCAGGTGTACCCAGTGACGTGACATATGAGTGGGGTTTCGTCAAAACCTTTATCACATTAGAAGACACCAGTATTCTAAATGATATATGGAAAGCCTAAATATTAAAAATTTGGCCACAAACCTTCAAGGTATACCTCCACCTACACAGAATGTCTAAACCTTTTTCTCCACATTCATTTGAAACTAATGAAAGAAACTGGCTCTCCTGAATTTCAGCGAATGGCACAATCATAATAGAAAGGACATTCTCAGGGAAAGGCCTGGCTTTAGTACTAAACTACCATTTTACAGCTCTCTTGAAAGTTGATGTTCTGGAGAATACCACAACATTATGTCAAGAAAGAAATATCTGGATCTGGAAAGTTTTAGGGCTCATGCACACTAACGTATACTCGGCGTGCCATAGCCCGGCGAGCACATGCCAGCGTGTGGTAGAGGAGGAGGAGGTGAGCATTGCTCTTCTCCGCCCCTGTCCATAGAAAAAAGCAGGCTCTATCTTTTTGCGGCTATGGCTTAGATCGGTGAGCGCTTGTTGCACTCAACGAACCGAGCCGGTGCGACATAGCCGTCTTTTAGGGACGGATGTACACCCAAAAGCTTGTGGCCTTACATATGTCCCCCTGTTGGTCGTGTGCATGAGCCCTTAATCTTTTTCACAACATACTGTGGTGAGTTATTAGGCAAATCTCTGTTGACAGGTTCGTTTTAAGGTAGGTATATAATTTTAAGTAATGTTATTTTTTTAATATCAGTGTTTTGAAATGTTGATTGAAGTTAAGTTTAAAAATAAAATGATTAACATAGCTCATTTGGCTGACAATAAAATCCTAAGCAATGTCCACTCCACACATCAGAAGTAGGCTTTTTAAAATGTAATAGTCCTAACATAAGACTATTACTGTATGCCTGGTCACTACATAGATTTAGGAAATTTTATATGCTTCAGAACTTCTTGAACTCAATATATTCTCCATTACGAATAGATATTTAAAATACTACTACACCTCAAAAAATGTCACACTTTTCCATACAGTCTCTAAATAAGACTATATCAAGTTGGTGTTACAATGAGCACTCACACTTGTGTGAGATGATTGGTTAAGTATATGAGACTGGTGAATGATATTTTCTCATTATGCTGTTGCTTTCCTCAGGGATTAGTGGTCAAGTTTTCTTTTCAACACTTCAACAACTGATGAAAATGAACCTGAATGGGGAGAATCAAATCACTTCATAACAAGTATCTGTCATTGTATCTACTGGAAGCACACAATTCATCCATACATAGGTATTACTTTTTGCATTAACCATCTGGTCAAGTGTTCTTTCTTTTTTATTGACCTTCAATTCATCACAAAAGCAGCTATGTTATTTTTTGGCAGTGTGTATTTCGCAATATTCTATTTATAATATTTAGTAAGATAAAGTAGAATTAATGAGAATGTGAAAAAAATTATAAAACTATCTTTCTGCTTTTGTTTCCATTATATTTAAATATGATACCATCTGGAATAACATATTACAGTTCCTCACCACCATTGCATTTTTTAACAATGAGCACCATTTAAAAACAATAAATCACAGTACAAGAGGAAAGGGGCACTGATTTCCATCTTTTGCCTTTGGGTGAGGAAAGACTTCAGCATAGATTTTTTTAAAAAAATCTGAATGTCCAGGGGTCCAATCTACTTTATTATTATGTGGTTCTCTAACTTGAGTATAACAGTCCATAAATTGTGAATATGTGTAAAAAGGTGAAAAAAATTGGCACTCACTACTTCCTTGTCTTGTAAAAGAAAAGGTTTCCTTATTCACATCCTTTTAAAAAGTGAATAACACAGGGGAGAGGGAATACAGCGGGAACAAATAACAGGTCCTTGTCAGTGTATTTCCTCTCCCCTTTATCATTCACTTAAAAAGATGTGAATAAAGAAGAAAAGAAAATAGTGATTGCTAACTTTTTTCACCTTATTCACCATTTTAAAACAAACCTGTCACCAGGAATGTGTTTTTTATCTATACACATCTATTTTAAAAGCCTATACTATGCTGAGTTTAAAAATAATGCATTTATCAGCATTCTGAATCATGTTAGTAGTTAAAGGAAGCCTGCCATTTGTTTTTATGCATTGTGAACCGAACATATCTTGAGAATGCTGTAGCTACACTAATGCAGAAACATATCTTGTTTCATCCTTGATCTGAGTGGTTTAGGTCAAAAAACAATTATAAACTTCAGGACTTGGGAAAGCTGGGTGCAGACTGTCTGTACATAAACACATTACACAGAGGTTCCTGAACTGTCCAGACTGGACTAATGAACCTGAGCTGGATAAATCATACACAGCAGCTGGGAGATGGTGCAGCAATTGATTGCTTCTGCATGTCAGTGAATATAGCGTTCTCTGAAGCAGTGCATAATGAGGGTAAGAGGAGAAGCACCAGGGCAGCCACAGGAGTGACAGAGCTATCATAATTTTATAATAGTTTTTTCAGCAAAACCACTCAGTTCAGGGATTAAACAAGATATGTTTCAGCATCAGTGTAGCTACATAGCTTGCTACATAGCTTGCACAAAAGGAAATGGTAGATTTCCTTTAATAATTTTGATTTGCATTACTTGGATCCCTGCAAGCAGCGTGTGGTGAGCCCTGTGGGTGGTTTTCAGCTGCACAAACTGCCACCACAAACTGCTGGCAGGTAGCCACGTAATGTGAATAAAACTTATATAAGCTACTGAAAGGATTCTAAATGCTGACAAATCTGCATAGCATAGGCTATTGGAACCTGTCACCCGCTAAGAATCACATTCCTGGTAACAGGTTTCCTATAAAGGGGTTTTCTCATTAAAGAAGTGCAACATCCCCACCGGGACCTAGCCTTTTCTTGGGGCCTGGAGGCAACCGGGGCCCAAAATATCAGAATACCCAAAATGGCTGGCGATTGCGGTCTATGGCGCACTGATGTCACGGTGCTTGGTAAGGGGACCGGAGGGCTGTCCCACAGCCTGGAAGGTGTTCAGCAGGTTGTGTGCGCAAGAAATATGGAGGGAGAGACTGATGTACTGGTTCTCCCTGAGGCAACCCCTGAGTGTCTGTAAGATAAGTCCCTGGGTAATGGATAGGGAGCCTGTGGTTGTATCCAGGGATCAGACAGAGACAGCATTTGTGCTAATTACCTCACGGTTCTTTATTGAACAACAAGTAGCAGGCACCGGGCCTAAACTGTCCACAGCAGATCTGGTACTGGAGTGGTTGTGGAGAGTAGACCTAGGGAATAGTGAGCCAGCCTGGTAGTAGATGCAGGCTGGGAGAATTGAGATGGAGCTGTGTCCAAACTGTGGAAGCTGCAGCTCTGGATTTGAGTCTTCTGGAATTGGGTTATGTGTCAGTACTGAGGGTGTACTGAACACTGTCTCTCTCTTCACTCAGTCCATGTGCTGAGAGACCTGGTGGTAAAAGAATATGTGCTCACAAAGACCTTGTGCTCCTCCCTGCCCAGGTGTTTTATACTCCCCTGGTCAGGTGGTAGCAATTCTCCAATCACACTCCTGTTTACAATACAACCAACTCATTGGATAACATCACACACCCACTTAACTATTGCCTAAGGGTACAGCTGCAGATTACCTGAGATCTCCCTGCATTATCCCTTGGGTTGATCAAGCTCATTAGATGGATCCTGACAGGTAGAGGGCCTTATTCAGTAAGTTTTATTGCTGTTTTGGGCCTATCACTCCCTAGACAGGTCAGTGTAAGAATCCAGAGTGTGGGTGAGGACTCATTAAGTAGACACTTCATGATTCCTCTGTGCTTCAAAATGCTCTGTGCTGACTATGTGCTTAGATTGCAAACTAGATGCAGTTTGCCTGTGTATAGTGTAGGCTGTGTCAGATTAAGGGTTTCTGGTGCCCTCTGCACTGCCCCGACAGAGTGCTAATCTGGTGCACAGTCTGACTGAGCACCATAACGCCCCTTAATTTGTGTTGCATGATGTCTAGCGCAGTTGCGCCAAAAAAGGGCCACGTGCAACACAATTGTGGTGCAGGCACTTCTTGATGTACAGCCCTTAGTAAATGTGCCCCAATGACAGTCCCTGCTTTGCTATGTCACCTTATCAATAAAACACAGAATTGGGTCTTCTCTCTCACCTAATCAATAAAAACACCCGGTCAGCTCTGCTATAAAGACCTCATCTTTTTGTTGCTAGTAGAGTAAGCCTCTGTACACTGCTGCTTGCTGGCAGGAAGTGCCTGTGTCTGAGTTGGTCTTGTAATGCAGGGGGAGGCAAAGAGCACTGCAGTGTGCAGACAAAAGAAGATATTCATGAGAAGATTACGATCACAGTTCACACAGTATTGTACTTCAAATTAGTTTAGAAATTTGGATGCTATCTTTTGTGTTCAGTTATGAAAAAAGGGAAATTTGGCAAAAATTTCAATAAATTCTTAATTTTCAAAGTTCTAAATTCTCTACTTTTGAAGCAGATAGTCAAAGCACCCAAATTGATTTATAATTTGCACTTCCCAAATGTCTGCTTTATATTTGCATGTTTTTTTAAGATTTTGCATGTTTTACTAGAATGTTATGATGCTTAGTATAAGACTTGTATTTAGAGGGACCTGTAAAAGCACGACTCGTAAATGACCCCAACGTATGAAAAACATTATTGGGAAGTTTGTTAACCCTTTAGGTGTTTTAGGGGGGTTTAGGGGTTAAAACAAAATGGAAGTGCATGGATTAAATGACAAAAGCTCCACAAAGTTTTACAATCAAATTCTCCTGAGTATGCTGATACTCCATATGTGGTGGTAAACTGCTGTATGGGCACACGACCGGTCATACAATGGAAGGAGCGCCACCCAGAGCAGATTTGTATTGTCAAATTTACAGGCTATCATTTTTTTCTTTTTTTACTGTTTATATATAGGGGCTTTTTTTTTTTTTTTTGCCACATGAGATGCTCTTTTCTGGTTCATAATTTTTGGGCATCTATAGCTTATTGATCATAAATTTTCAGCTTATTTTTTATCACTTTTTAGAGCATTTTATTAGGGGAATTTATTTAAAAATTACCTTTTTGCTGAATGTTTTTGGGTTTTATTTTTACATTGTTCACCGTGCAGGTCCAAAAACTATTCTGCTTTATCATAATATGTATAAACTGTTATGGATGTGGAAATAAGTGGGGTTTCTTTTGTGTATTTGTGTTTTTGTACTTTATTAAGTGTTTGTATGGAAAAGTGACATTTATGGGGCTTATATTTTATGTATTTATTTATTTTTATTTTGATGTTTTAAAGTAATTTAAAAGTATCTTCCTGCAGGGGCTTACTAGGTGCGCATAGGGGTTAAATTCTATTCACATTACCATTGTTTTGTTAGTTTTCTTTATTCCACTTCTAGAAATGTTTCAGCTGTCAGCCTTTGTCAAGCATACAGTAGTGTGCAGCAAATAGATATATAGGGATTACATAGAGGCATCATAGGTATGACAATTATCATAAATACAATTACAAAATCACAGTGTGGGATACATTAAGTGCATAATACTATTGTGATTACAGAATTCTGTTAAGTATGTTTATATTATCTATTGCAATTTTGTATTTGTAAAGCACTACTGCACTGGATCTATGGATGGATAGATACACACTAAAGGAAAGTCTTAGCAGCACAATTGAAAATAAAATATGGGTGCTTGCCAATAAGGGTCAGGCTTAAGGTCCTCCAATAATAAATAGAAAAAAAAGCAGCACTCCAGGCAGGCTGAGTTGGCCGAATCCTCTCCCAATTGCGTTTTGGATGTATTTAAAAATGTATACGACAGGCAGTCGCTGCGGAGAATGCTGTGACTTCTGGTACCTTTGGTAGTGCTAGCAGCGTTCCCCGACCTCCGGCACGTATCCGTGCAAACTCCACCTCTCGTTCGCTACCAGCGGTCTCTGGCGTGCGCCCCAGGCAGCGGCTGCTAAGACCTCGCACTGTTTAGGGGTTGTGTTCTGGACTGCTGGGATTTGTGGTACCTCTGCATGGTGCCTGCAATTGTGCTTGGTTATTCTGCACCATGAGGGGTTAATTCCCAGAAGTTGTCCTGCTCCTATCAGGTTCTGGAGGTGGGGTTCTGGCTGCATAAATTGCAGCTTCACTAGTCACCTGTGCCAGTGTTTGAAATCCCTTTCTTCACTTGCTCTCTGCATTAGGTTTGACTTGCTCTGTGTCTGAATTGTTGTGATCTCGGCTAGTTTTTGACATTAACTCTTTGCTTACTGATTTTTGCTCTTGACGTACCCTCTCGTTGTGACTCCGGCTAGTTTACCACTCTTTTGTGTTTGTCAGTCTGTTCGTGTTTCCCTTCCCACACTTATCCAGTGTATTTCGAGTCCTCAAGTAGTCGCCCCACGGTTTAGCTTGGGGGGTGGCTATAGGAAGGGACAGAGGTTGGGGCAAGCTCAGGGCACACTATCCCCTGTCTTCTGTGTTACCCAACCTAAACACCCGGGTTATGTACAAGATAGAGCTTCACCAAAGGTCACAGTGGGAAGAGGGATCAGTTTTTAACTAGGGGTCCACCTGTATTCATAGAAACCCTTAGTATTTATAGAAACAGACATGTTGCATGTGGTCAGCGGCACAAGTGCCTACTGGAGTGTATTAAAAGAGGCTGATAACTACCGGCATTTGCAGATGTCAGGATGGACTATATTAAAATTTGATCATTCCTGGTGTTGCACAGGCAAGTGTATATATACAATTGATACCAAAAGATTAATTAATTTTTTTTTTTAAATCATATGCATGTGTCAGGAGTTCAGAGGACTGAGAATGGGTCTGTGGACCCTTTGAACCACCGTGGGTGATGGTACTAGCCGACACCTGGGACTGTAGTCTAAGTGGCAACTGGTCTTCAACAGAGCCTGCCGCAAAGCAGGATGGTCTTTCTCCGGCGGGGTGCCACCAGGTCTTTCCACAGGTGCGACTAGCACGCGGTGGCAGCCAAGGTAGTAATGCAAGGACAGTCCAAGCCTGGGATGACAGTAGGAGAGCAGCGCTAGAAGAAAAACCTGGAACAAACAGTAGGAACACCGGAGCAGGCACATGGTAAAGGAATGCTAAAACAGGAAAATAGTAATGGGAAACACTGGTAACACAGGAACAATGGAAATGCAGGAACACTGGAGGGCTTTCACTTCACTGGAAATGGCTGAAGATCCGGCCAATCCCGCTTTGTGGAGGGCTCTGGTGAAGGCTAGGTGCCACTAAGACTCCGGTCCCAGGTGTCTGCTACTACCATCATCCACTGGGGTCCAGAGGGTCCACAGATTCATTTTCAGTCCTATGAACTCCTCACAGTAAGATCCGGCCGGGAATGATGGGAGCTGCCAGATTATATAGCAGAGCTAGAATTGACCAGCACCAATCAGGAAGACACTGGCCCTTTAAATCCTGAAGAGCCAGCGTGTGCATGCCCTAGGCTGATGGGAAGCAGGCTCGTGGAAATGTAAGTCCGAACCTGAAGACGGATTAGCTGGGACCGTGACACAGAGATGCATCTTAAAGAAATGCAAGGTGGTAAGATAGCTTGAATGACATGGAGCTGTATCAGCTTTATAATTCACAGGGACCTTACAACATCATTGATTGGGTATTCAGAAATGGAAAAACGAAGCTCAGGAAATTGGGAGTAGAGAGCTTGTCACAGTTAATAATTGTAAAATCTATGGTGAAGAATGTCATGTCTTTCCCTAAACTGCTCAAAGGATAAAAGGACATTATTTGAGTTTAAATCCTTTAGGGTACAAACTCACCTGGGCAGTAGTTCACCACCAAAGCAGGAGTTGCTTTCCAAAAGCAGCATAAGGACTGCAGGTCCAAATGAGAGGCCAGGTAGGATTTGGGGGGCTATGGGCCGAGGAAGTCAGACATTCCCCCCGATATCTTACCTGGCCAGAAAATAGAAATAGAATACTTTAGGCAGTGCCATACCCTACAGGTCCTTATGGCTCTGCAATTTTGCCAACTAGAGCTTGGACCATGAGGAAATGATTAAAAAATCTAAAGTGTCAAAAAAATATGTGAACCTGGCATAAAGATGTGCTTCAAAACATAGAGGCACTTTGGCTGGACAACCATTTTGAACTGGTTTATCATACCTGGTACAGATAAGAAGGGAGTCCCATATATCGCCCTGGGTAGAGAAGAATCAGGGTCATCCACAAATAGAAAAACTATATCGGTGTTGCACACCTCAAAATATCAGAGCTGCAAACAGTTGTGGACCTAGCCACCAAAATCCAAAAAAGCCATTCAAAAAGAGAATAAATTAATCTAACCGGAGCTCTTTCTGCATTCTTTGTTAATATAACTTCCAAGGTAATCCATCAAGTTTGAGGTTTCTGCACGACCAGAGAGTCTTCCTCAAGGATAAGAAATCATTCAGACACAAATGCTACTATTTGCCTTCCTTCGGCTTCGATAGTATTCACAGAGGATTGCTGAACAGAGGGAATTCATATATACATAGCATAGTACGTTCTTGTCATCCAGATGTATTTTATTAAAATATACTCATATACATACCGACCCTGGGTTTCACCACAAGACGGCTTCTTTCGGGGCATTGTCTGCAGGAGGAGATTGGCTGCACATATAATGCATGATGGTCCTCTATTCCCGAAGGGTGTGGGGAGGCGGGAATTATACGTGCCTGCATAATTAAGCTAATGCCCAAGCGCAGATCCGCCTGAATGACACATACAGAAGCACAGAGTGGGTGATTAGCATAATAAACAAATCAATTTTATAACAAAACGGCAGGTTTATGTGCTTAACCAAGGTATGTTCCTGCCTCATCTTGGCTACACCTATGTGCAGGTATCTGTGAGTCAGAATGTCCATGTCCATGTCCACAGAATCAGAGATTGGAAACCAAGCATGCATGCTGATGTGTGCCCCCTTGGTCAGCATATGCTCTCTTTTAGCTCTTTTAGCACTTGTTTTCACAAAAAACTCAGCTATGGAAAGCTGAGTTTATTATCAGAACCTGTGTGTTAGTATCAGCTGTGTATTGGCTGATGTCTGAGCAAGTTAGCTGCTGTGGGCGGTGTCCAAGTACTCCTTATATATCTGCCCAGTTCTGAGACAGGTTGCTGGTTATTGTAGTTCTCTAACTCTTTGTCCCACTGTGTCTTGTCTCTCCTGGTGCGACCCAGATTTCCCTAACCTTGTCTTGTGTTTAATATTCTCCTTGACATATTTTATGTGGTAACACTGCTATGGCTTCCTGTTGCCTGTCCGCTCCACTATCCAGCAGCTCCTATACATGGTGGGTTTTCCCTCTCACCTTGCAGGGTCTCTCAGGGTCTGTTTATGATAGTGGGCTTTCCCTAATCAGGGCACTTTATCTGCTGTCAGCAGGGCCCTAGTATGCAGGAAATTTGCAGGGTTCGTTTCACAGCACTTACCACGTTTGACAGCTTACAACAAGCATGATTGTGGTTGTGTTGTTTGCTGGTCACATTCACAGGTTCTGGACACTTGTACTTTCAATCATGAATAAACATCATAATGCTAGTCATTCAATAGATTCACTTCACATTAAATGTAAGAATAACAATGGTACTTTTGATAAAAAGTTTTATCAATTTAAATTCAAGATTTTTTCTTGCAATAAGCAAGGAAACAAATCTACGTCCTTTCTAACCACAACTGAACTTGAATGGGTCACTGAGCCAATATTTCCCTGGGCATTTCTCCTCCTGAGGAAGTTTAACATGTTTTATTAGTCATGTACACGACATATACAAAGTATACAATATTTATAATTATATCATAAAAGTATCAGTTTCCAACAAAACCTTCAAGCAAAATACGCTTTAATAGAATCCATGTTTATGCAGGTTCAAGTAATTTTACTTATCACGTTATTAATTTTGTAAAGGTTGAATTTTCCAAAATAATGCTAAGATGTACAAGTATCTTATAAACGCACTTTTGTTTCAATCTTAAAGAGAACCCATCAGGCAAATTAACCCCCTAAACTAAATATATTTTCATAAACTGCCATTAGAGAGCATTGCCTCTATCCTTTCATTGTCCCTCTACATGCCTGTAAACTTAAGCAATGAGGTCCTAAAGCTGTATGCAAATGACCTGTGAAATGTCCAATGAGTCATTATCATATTCAGCTGTCCAGCTTATTCATGAGTGGGAGGCACAGAAACACCCCCCAATGCTTGACTGACTGTCTGTATAATGATGTGAGGTATAATGGTGTAATGGCTCCTCCATGTGCTTCCTGGTGCTGGAGGCCACGCCCCCTGTGTATAGAGATACAACAGCTCCAGGCAGCCATGTGTATAGCAGAACATGTCAGGTACTTTTGTAGCTGATGTAGTGCCTCACATGTGGAGGGAGAGCATGTAAGCAAAGCACATACACTATCAATGCTTTACTATGGGCAACACGGTGTCTGAGTGAGTAGCACTTCTGCCTTGCAGCGCTGGGGTCCTGGGTTCAATTCCCACCCAGGTCAACATCTGCAAATAGTTTGTATATTCTCTCCATGTTTGTGTGGGTTTCATCCGGGTCCTCTGGTTTCCTCCCACACTCCAAAACATACTGGTAGGTTGTTTAGATTGTGAGCCCCATGGGGACAGGGACCAATTTGGCATGCTTTGTGCAGCGCTGGGTAATCTGTAGGTGCTGTATAAATAAAGAATTATTATTATTATTACTATACATTACACACAGACATGAGCAGGGGGAGGAGAGGGGAGGGGTAACAGAAGTGACACTGCCTCTTTCTGACCATGTTACCAGCCTCGTTTATACAATAAAGAAAAGATGATTTTATAATGATTCATGTATGAATTGACTAGATAAAGGTTGGGATGGATCCTTGTGAGCTGCTCCAACAGGTAGAGGTGAAAGGACTAGTGACAGAGACCTGATGACAGGTGTCCTTTAACAATATATTAATAATTTGGCCTCTGACCCATACAGATATGATGCAGTAATGAATAACTTTCATAAATGTATTATATTTAAGTTTATGTTTAACTGTAGTTAACAGTGGACAGTATTTCTTATAGATATTGACTTTTGTAACCTATAAAAATGTTCTCAGCTGAAGATATTTCAAATTAAAGATAAGCTTGTCTTCACCATTTTATTCCAGCACAGTCCTATAACATTATTTCTCTTAAAGATAAAGTAACTTAAGTGACGTATTGTTAGTAACTGGAAGTATCTTATGTTATCTCACAACTTATGTAGTAAATCAGAATTCTATGGAAATAACTTACTTTGTAACATAAAATGATAGGTAGAAATAATACAATCAAAGCATTACATATCATTCAGCTTGCCATAAGTTAACTGGATTTCTATAATAAGTTACAAATAGCTTTTGTCTGACAGCTGCTGTGCCACTATTCAGCCTTTCAAGTGATGACTTTGCTGGACCCAGCCTCAACACTAAGACTTTATTAAATGAGAAGGTGTGAAAATTCAACTAAAGTTGTCAATTTTTCTTCAACATAGTAGAAGGGGATATTGAAAAGCACTTCTTGATTAGATGTGCTAGAAATGGTTTTGCTGAGTGCTGAATTTCATAAAGCCTCAAACATCATCAAGTTTAATACAACAGCCTTGTATTTGATGCTTTTTAAGGTTACATTTTATTTTCTTTAATGGATGCAATATATAGGAGTTCCACACATTTTAATCAAATAATACACAATCTACTTAAAGGGGTGTTCCTATTTCAGCAAATTAATGTTATTGTTTTTATGCTAAAAAGTTATATAATTTTCCAATATACTTTCTGTATCAATTCTTCATGGTTTTCTGGATCTCTGTTTGATATCCTTCTATAGAAAGCTTCTAAATTTACTTAGAACAGAAATCTGAACACAGGTGCGCGGCTCGTTATATAAAAGGGACAGTAATCAGAGCCATGTGTTATAACGAGCCCCGCACTTTGGTTACCATGGTCAGATTTCTACCCACTTGAAGTAAAAAACAAAGCTTCCTATAGAATGACAGCAACCAGAGATCTAGAAATCTGAGGAATTGATACAGAAAGTATATTGGAAAGTTGTATAACTTTTAATAATACAAACAATAACATTAATTTGCTGTAATGGGAATACCCCTTCAAGCATAGCTGTAAGTAGAACACCAATGTCACAGATGCACCCACAATCCTTGTCGCGGATCGCTGGCACACCCATGCCTCCCTGTGCGGTGCGGTGCCCCCAGCCTGGACTTACCTCTCCACGAGCCTGCTTCCCGTCCCACTAGGCGTCCCCACTCCTTATTAATCCGGCTCCGATTTATAATCTGGCACCTCCCTTCCTGCCTCGCCAGATCTTCTCCATGGATCTTCCATGGTTTCCTAACCAAGCTTCCCAAAGCTGTTCCTGCTGAAGAGAAAGCCATTCTCCAGTGTTCCTACGCTTCTGTGTCTCCAGCGTTCCTACACTCCTGTGTCTCCAGCGTTCCAACTCTCCTGTGTCTCCAGCGTTGCTACGCTCCTGTGTCTCCAGTGTTGCTACGCTTCTGTGTCTCCAGCGTTCCTACATTACTGTGTCTCCAGCGTTTCTCCATGTTCCTGTGTTTCCAGTGGTTGCGGGGTCACCCGTGCCCCTCCTCGCTCCTGATCCCAGGCCTCAGGCTGTGGATGCGCGTCCCAATCTCCTAGGGCATGCCGGGTTCCACAAATTGGGGCTGGCCATTTCCTAGAATCCTATATCAATCTGCCTCTGCCTGCACACCCAGCCAGATCTTCGTGCCTTGTGCTTTTGAGAAAGCTTTGTCTCATGCCCTGTGCTGATATTGTGATTTCCCGTTGTGACCCCGGTTCCATTCCTGACTACTCTCCTTCACTGCCTGCCTTGACCTCCTGTCTGTCTCCAACCACGACTCTGCTTAATGTCTTTGTACCTTGGTTGCCAACGTGGACAAAGTCGCACCGGTGGAACGACCTGGTGGCACCACGCCACAGCAAATCATACCCGCTTTGCTGTGTGCCCTGGTTAAACCGGTGCCACTTAGATTCTGATCCCAGATGTCAGCTTACGTCATCGTCAGCGGTGGTCACTAACCCAGCATATCACTGACACAGCATATCAAAGTAGCATGGGTATAAAGCACAAAATGGAGCTTAAGTTGCTTAAACATATTTGGCATTCTTGAAAAACATAATTCCAATAATTAGCGAGGGTTTGTGCTAAGAAGACAACACATACTACAAATACTACAATACTTCTACAAATAATCATGATTTCACACCAACATGCTAAATCAAAATGTCAGGCTACGGGATGTGGATACTCTGGACCACTGCAGACGATGACTCAAGCCACTACCTGGGACCGGAATCTAAGTGGTACCCGGTTTTCACCAGAGCCCGCCGCAAAGCGGGTTAGACAAGCTGCGGCGTGGTACCACCAGGTCGTTCCTCAGGCGTGACTTGTCTGCAGTTGCGGCCAAGGTAGAGGTACAGAAACAGCAGTCAAACTCGAGGTCACAGTCCAAGCACAAGGTCAAAGCAGGCGGCAGAGATGCACCGTCACAGTCCAATCCGGGGTCAGCAACAGGAGGTCCAAGCAGAGGGGTGTGGGGAACACAGCACACAGGACAGCAACACGGAGGAACACTGGTACACGGGAACACGGAGGAACTCAGGTTACATGGGAACACGGAGGGAGTCAGGAACGCAGGAGACACTGGAACGCAGGAGACACTGGAAATCAGGCAATTCGCAACAGAGCTTTCTCTAAGGCTGTGAGGCACAAAGATCTGGCAGGGTTAGATGGGAGAGGCAGATATAAATAGCCTCATGGGAAATGACCAGCGCCAATCAATGACGCGCTGGCCCTTTAAATTTTCTAAAGCTGCCGCGCGCGCTCGCCCTAAGGCACGGTACCGCATGAACACGGAGCAAGGCCGGGACTCGGGAGCAGGGAGAGGTAAGACGCGATGGCACGGTGCCAGTGGGGAGCGAGAGGCACGGGTGAGCCCGTGACCCGCGATATGGGTCGCGGGTCCACCCTTGACACAAAAGACCATGATTTAAAATCCCTCATTCCTCTTAGATAGTGATGAGAATATCTGAACCACAAAGTTCGGGTCTGTATAGAACTTTACTCATTTGGGTTTCCCCAGACCAATCCCCTAACTTCATTGTAGATTCGGAACCTGACCCGGGTTCAGCTCAAACCTCCTAAGTGAGTTAATGCTCATGATGGTTGCTGGCACATCCTTCAGGCAAAGTTTACAGTGGCATTTAAATTGCTAAACTCTGTGCGCCATTACTGCATGGCACCAACATTTTGGCTAGGATTGTCTCCTATTGATGAGGTCAGTGGAAGTCATGATCCTCCCCAAGAAGGCAGAGGACCCATTGTGGGTGTCACCGGTGGGAGTGCGAGGTCAGGAACCCTGACCCAACAGGGTTTTAAGATTTGGAATCGAACCCAGCCAAACAAGAACTTTGATGGGTCCACTCATCACTAATCTTAAATGCTCACCCCTGAACATGGTTTTTATTGCCAGAATACCATATTTTTCAGACTATAAGGCGCACCATCAATGAATGCCTGCTAAAACGTCTAGGTTCATATATAAGGCGCACCTGATTATAAGGATGAATGACCAGCAAGTGGCAGACCTGTGCACAGTTCAAAGCAGCTGTTGTCTATAAGTACATTTCATCAAGGCGCACTTGATTTCTGAGAAAATCAAAAGATTTTTTGTGCACCTTACAGTCCGAAAAATACGGTAGTTAAAGGTACATAATATGATTTCACATGGTAGTTTGGCATCCCAACAACTTTTATGGCTGTTGTGACCATGGTAACATGTCCAATCTGGGTAACATCTAATCAGAGCAAGTGGTATTTTTTTCGGGATGTCCAATAACTCTTCTATATATTCTGTATAATACTCTGCATAATAATATGTATGAAGCATGTCTCACCGGCCACTTTATTAGGTACACCTGTCCAACTGCTCGTTAACACTTAATTTCTAATCAGCCAATCACATGGTGGCAACTCAGTGCATTTAGGCATGTAGACATGGTCAAGACAATCTCCTGCAGTTCAAACCGAGCATCAGTATGGGGAAGAAAGGTGATTTGAGTGCCTTTGAACGAGGCATGGTTATTGGTGCCAGAAGGGCTGGTCTGAGTATTTCAGAAACTGCTGATCTACTGGGATTTTCACACACAACCATCTCTAGGGTTTACAGAGAATGGTCCGAAAAAGAAAAAACATCCGGTGAGCGGCAGTCTGTGGGCGGAAATGCCTTGTTGATGTCAGAGGTCAGAGGAGAATGGGCAGACTGGTTCGAGCTAATAGAAAAGAAACAGTGACTCAAGAAGAGCATCTCTGAACGCACAGTACATCGAACTTTGAGGCAGATGGGCTACAGCAGCAGAAGACCACACCGGGTGCCACTCCTTTCAGCTAAGAACAAGAAACTGAGGCTACAATTTGCACAAGCTCATCGAAATTGGACAGCTAGAAGACTTACAAAAAAAAAAACTTGCCATGGTCTAGATGAGGTCACTCTTTCTGCAGCGAAACGGTATCGGTATGGTAGGTCAGAATTTTGGCGTCAACAACATCAACATGGATCCATCCCTGCCCTGTATCAATGGTTTGGGAAGCGTGGTGTGTCATGGTGTGGTGAATATTTCTTGGCACTCTTTGGGCCCATTACGTACACCAAGGATCACGTATGCATACGCCCACTCCTCACTTAGGAATTTTGCGACCCTGTCCTCCCGTGACCTGCACCACTGTACCCAAGCTTTGATGGCTTAACTTTCAGCAGGATAAGGCCGCACATGTCCGAAAGCGGACATCCAAGATCATGCCAGACTGGGGCTCTTGCGTGAACCATGACAGATTACAGGCTTTCACGGCACTCAAAATGGCCTCCACAGTCATCCAGATCTTCATCCAAGAAGCAATCTTCTGTGTGGATGTGGGGAACGGAAGATTCGCAGCATTGGATGTGCAGATGACTGCCCGAAAACTCTTGCTGTCGAGCAAAACATAGTTCTTGTGCTAATCATGCAGATGATGGACCAAAATCCGGACCAAAATCTATGGAGGACTGCCTTCCACACATATGTTTTGATCTTGCCAACAAATTGGCAGGCAGTTCTGAGGCAAAAGGGGGTCCAACCCGTTACTAGCATGGTGTACCTAATAAAGTGGCCGGTGAGTGTATATATATATGCAAAAAAGGTTTTATTGTATTGCACATTGTAAAGCTGTAAAAGACCATAAATGTTTTGAATTCTGATGGACCATATTTTTTTTTCATTGTAATTGTATTTTACCAGGTTCTGAGAAAATGTTGAATTTTATTAGAAAGACACAGTTCTAGAGTTATAAACAGAGAAAGTCATTATTTGCTCATGTATTAAAACAAATAAAAAAATGAAAAAATGGTGATAAATTGACCTACATTTATCAAAAACAGTGCAGTCTGTACTATGTGCAGTTTGCTTGTGAAGTGTGCAGGGTACGCCAGATTCAGGATTTGTTCACCCGTTTTGCATGAATCTGGCATCTTTAATATGAGGCTGACAACACACTCCTGTCGGACACTGCATGATAAATGTGGCGCATGGTCTAACTGTGCACCAAAACTCCCCTTTATGTGCAGATATTTGTGTCACGGCTGCACTATACCCAACGTGACACAAATTTCTGCACATAAAGTGGCGTATTACTGCACAGTTGGCCCGTGTGCTACATTTATCATGCAGTGTCCGACAGAAGTGTGCTTTCAGCCCCATGTTAAAGGACATATGTGTCTCAGACACTTGTTAAATACATGTGCAAGTAGTTTGCACTAGAAAGAACGTATAAAGTCTGACAAAAAACTGGTGCATGGGCGATAGTAAATGTGTCCCAATAACATTTAACTCTATATCATATATATAGAAATATACAAAAGACTCATTTTTATTTAAAGCTTCTGGCGGCATTAACGAGCCTGGCCCTTTAAGGGGTTGATAATGTTTGCAGTCTAAGTAACAAACAAAACAATCTCATACTTATTGTATAACTTACTGCAAAGCTCTCCCGAATCATTCTTGCAAATTATGACAAAGTTTTTGTGAGATCAACATCAATTTTTGTAAATAGAAGATGATTGGGAAACCCCTTTTTAAAATAGTTTTAACCTCTAAAAGTACAAATGATGTCAAGAAGGGTTATTACAACTCATAGCTTTGCATTCCTGGTGGGTGAGCCCAAGAAAGAAAGAATAGACAGTACATAGTCATGCATGGCTTAATCTTTAAAACAAGCATATGCTGCTGGCAGGATCAGCCAGGTAGCTATCTTAAAGAGAAGGGCCATCTTAAAGAGATGTGATCTTTGAAGATAAGCCATTGCTACTAAATAGAGCATCGCAGATGTTCACCACAAATCTTATTATCATAATACCGTATATACTTGTGTTATAGCTGAGTTTTCAGCCCAAAAAAATGTGCGAAAATCCTCAACTCGGCTTTACACGAGTCAATAGCCAGCCCAGCACTTAAAAAAAAAAAAAAAAACTATATACTCACCCTCCGGTGCCCCGATGTCCGCGCTGCTCACCCGGTCCGTGCGGGTCCTCTTCTGTCTTCTATCTTCCTCTGTCTTCTGTCTCTTCCGCAGCGCGTCGCCATGTTCTTCTCCTTCCGGCCCGTCGCATAGTATGTACGTCACACCGCTGCGTCATACTATGCGCCTGCCCCCTGGGAAACATGCACGCGCTGCGGAGACATAAGACAAGGAAGATAGAAGACAGAGAGGACCCGTGCGGACATTGGGTGAGAGCGGTGACATCGGGGCCACCGGAGGGTGAGATATATTTTTTTTTTTTTTGGTTAGTGCTGGGCAAGGCTTATACTTAAGGGGCCAGCTAGGCTGGCTGTATACTAAGGGGGCAGGCTGGGCTGACTGTATACTTTAAGGGCAGGCGGGGCTGACTGTATACTTAGGGGCAGCTGGGTGGACTGTATACTTAAGGGGCAGCCTGGGGCAGGCTTATACTACTGGGGGCCAGGCTGGCTGGCTGCATACTTAAGGGGCGCAGGCCTGGGCTGGCTGTATACTTAAGGGGGCAAGCTGGGCTGGCTGTATACTACTACTGGGGGCAGCTGGGCAGGTTGTATACTAACTACTGGGGGCAGGCTGATCTGGCTGTATTCTTACGGGGCAGGCTGGGCTGGCTGTATACTACTGGGGGCAGGCTAGCTATATACTGGGAGGTTGTGACCAATGCATTTCCCACCTTTGGCTTATACTCGAGTCAATAGATTTTCCCAGTTTTTGGTGGTAAAATTAGGGGTCTCGGCTTATACTCGGGTCGGCTTATACTCGAGTATGTACGGTATTTAGTTAGGTGAATGTTGTAACAAAAAAAACACCCAAAATGTAACTCCTTCACCATTTTGCAATAAAATGTTTTTATAAAAAATGATCAAAAGGTAATACACTTACCAAAATGATATCAATGAACTATATCTACAAATATAAATATAAAATATATTGGTGTCAGAATATGGTTATAAGATGTTTTATTTTAATTCTTTTAAAGGTAAAAAGCCAATGAGAAAATGTTGCAATTGCATTTTATTTAACCCTTTTCTTTTTCGTTTTAACTTTTTTAATTTTCTGTGTGTGGAGCAGTACGACAGCTTGTTTTCTGTGTAACAAATTCTACTTTCTAGTAGAGAAACCACCACTTTCTTCTGGCAGAAAGTCAGGTAATAATATATAAAGTTTTATAAAGTGGCATTATTCACAATGAAGTGTAGAAAAGGCTATCGGAAACTGCCAATAGTTAAAAATGACATTTCTGATTAGCATGTTAGAAACAGGCAACACAGCCATGTCTATTAGGTGGGGGCATCAATTTGTGAGATTTTTTGCACAAAGATAATTTGGCAATATGTCCTAGTCGCAACTCCGGTCCAAAACTTAAAAAACAATCCT
The DNA here is from genome assembly GCA_019512145.1 of Engystomops pustulosus. Lineage (NCBI taxonomy): Eukaryota > Metazoa > Chordata > Amphibia > Anura > Leptodactylidae > Engystomops > Engystomops pustulosus. The sequence goes on from CM033643.1 coordinate 171,824,305, forward strand.
GCTTGAAGTAAAATTTGTTGAACAGAAAACCCCTCATACAGCTTTGTACATGGAAAAATAAGAAGTTTATAGGTTTTTAAGGACATTGGCACCAAATGGTTAACAGTGACATAATGTACAGCCATGTTATGCTGCAATTAAGGGGTTAAATATCCATGAGCTTTCAGTTATAATCCCATTATAATCCCATCAGTAATAGGGGAAGACAATTTTTGTGGTTATGAATATAAAAACTAAAAGATTAATCCATAGTGGGATGGAGGTGGAGGGAAGTGAGCTCTCATTTTCAGTCCAACAACATCCTTTCTTCAATCTTCAGTCAAACTGGTAACTAGATTATAAGACGACCATACAGATTCATGGTGAGAACTGCTGATCCTAGAAACTAACTTACCGTATATACAGTATTCTTCCATGGGTATTCAGTATCTTCTTAGGCTGTTTATTTATTAGTAAATAAAATATAGAAGCATTAACTAATTACTCTGAATAGAAAGCATGTATCTATTGAATTATTTGTATTCCACATGAGCATAATTACAGAAATACCCAAATTCCACCTGTGGATAGTCCCTAACATCACAGTGGCCAATCTGCCAATTTCTATTGCACATCAAAGCTTAATTGACATTTAACTAATTTGGTTACAAGGCAAATAAGTGAACAGATGCTATTGCTATTTTTTAATAGAAGCTGTGGAGGAAGATGGTCAGTCCTGAGAGATTTTTTAGCTGGCTACTTGCCATGCCTTAAATGCTTAGTCCACCAGCAAATGAGTCATACAGCATGTGACAAATAATTGCAGTTGGGTTAATACATAATAACACAGAGCTGCAGTATTTTCTGATGCTACTGTTGTCAATATCTCTTCCTAATTTCTTTTTTCTTTCTCTCTGCTCAAAAATACTACAACAAGTAATGTGAGAAGTAGAGTAAAAGCACTAATGAATCGAAATGTGAGATGAAGATTTGAGATAAAAAAAAGAAGGCGCATAGAATTAGGATATATAGAAATAGTAAATGATATGTATTTAATTGTTGGAAGATAAAAGGGTTGGTTATACTTTGAGGGCTTCAATATTCTTGTAAGGATGCTAGAAATTGTGTGAATAAAGGGTAGTGTCTGACATTTTCTTATAACTGTATTTTAATCTGAGTTAGCGACAGTGCTTAGTATTCAATAGACTTTTAACCATTTAAGGGGTTGGCCACATTTCCTTATGATTTTTTGTTATGTGTGTGTAGGGGGGGAGGGGCAGGATATTGGATAATCTATTAAACATCTATTGAAGCCTCCTGTCTTTTTCCTCATTAGCCGGAGAGTTTCCTGTCATTCAAATGGCCTCAGATGATCCTTACTGGACACATCACATCAGATGACCCTCCATCTGCAGCCATTTTATGGACATGGATGTCTGGCTGATGTGAAAAAAGTCTGAAGGCTCACTTTACATATCAAGATAGCAGTGCTGGACTTTTTATATATGTATAGTGGTAAGTTACTTCATATCCTGTCCCCCACACTTATATTAAATAAAACTTGAGTTAAAGCGGCCAACCCCTTTAAAGACATTGTTAAGCACTGTAGAAGATTTACTACTACTGTCTTTTAGTTCAAATTAGACAGTCTAAAACAGATTTATAATAATGGCTGATACTAGGTGATAAATAAAACCCATCTTTAGACTGACTACCTACCTACACTACCTACTTCAGCACATTTGTAAGAAATGCGCTTTCATTGAACCCCATCCCTTTGTCACTATGTCCTATCTCTTTATTGGAAAATGGTGAGTCTATTTTTATTAAAGAAAAGGATATCCAAAAAGCACCAGTGGTTTGTCTCAAATAAATATTTTATAAATATAAATACATACAGTATATGATGTATTGAAACATTATTCCTCATAATTCTGGAGAAGTAAGGGAGTAACTCCTTTGAAAACATTTTCTAGGAAATTTCCTTGTAGTGGATGTCATTAGAGATGAGCAAACATACTCGTCCGAGCTTGATGCCCGTTCGAGCATTAGCGTACTCGAAACTGCTCGTTGCTCAGATGAATACTTAGCCCGCTCGAGAAAATGGCATCTCCCGCCGTTATGATTTTTGGTGGCCAGAAACGGAGCCAATCACAAGCCAGGAGACTCTGCACTCCACCCAGCATGACGTGGTACCCTTACACGTCGATAGCAGTGGTTGGCTGGCCTGATCAGGTGACCCTGGAATAGACTAGCCCCTGCCCGCGCTGCTCGGATCATTCTCTGTCTGGATGCCGCTAGGGAGAGAGCTGCTGCTGGTCAGGGAAAGCGTTAGGGTGTTCTATTAGAATCATCCCGCTGCTTGGCCTGTTGAAAAACTCTCTGGTCAGCATGAAGTTGGAAGCTTTGCGCTCGTCACAAGAGACGGGGGAAGAAGATTCCCTTGCAGCGTTTCCTCAAGACATACCCCAATCTGTCTGATTTGCTCACGAAGGTGCGCCGCATCTGTGCGCATTTCAGGAAGTCCAGCACAGATGCTGCCACTCTCAGGGCAGCGCAGCGCCGCCTCCAACTGCCCGCTCACCGACTGTTGTGCGACGTGCCCACGAGGTGGAATTCAACCATGTTATCCAGAGTTTACCAGCAGCACAGAGCGATTGTAGACTGCCAGATGTCAACTTTCACCAGAACTGGTAGTCAGGTCAGTCAGCTTCCTCAAGTCTACAATGAGGAGTGGACGTGGATGTCTAATATCTGTCAGGTGCTGAGTAACTTCGAGGAGTGAACACAGATGGTCAGTGGCGATGCCGCCATCATCAGCCTCAACATCCCGCTGCTTGGCCTGTAGAAAAACTCTCTGGTCAGCATGAAGTTGGAAGCTTTGCTTTTTTTTGTCACCCCAGCAAGACACTGTCACCTGTCCCCAGTCTCGGCAGAGTAGGGCTGATCTTTACAGAAAGATGGTGAGGGAGTACGTAGCTGACCATACCATCGTCCTAAATGATCACACAGCTCCCTACTACTACTGGGTTTCAAAGCTGGACATGTGGCACGAACTGGCGCTGTACGCCTTGGAGGTTCTTGCTTGCTGGTAGCATCATCACTGATAAGCGTACACGCCTGTCGACTGACAGCGCTGACAGGCTGACGCTTATCAAGATGAAGCCTGGAATTCTCAGGATTTCCATTCTCCACCAGGTGAAGGAAGCTCAACCTGAATAATTTATAAACTCATCCTCCTCATTTTCCTCCTTCTCCTCCTCTTTGTACACTAAAGCAGAGGAAACTGGCTATTTTTTGACAGGGCCAACTGGCTATAGTACTCTATGCATTTAAATTTTCTGGAGGGCCACCTACCCGGTCCTATGTTTTAAACAATTTTTGGGAGTGCCACATACAGGCACTCAATCTATTTAATTTTTCTGGAGGACCACCTACCTGCTCCTCTGGTTTGAAAACTTTTTTGGACTGCCACATACAGGCACTATCCAAATTAAATTGTCTCCATTGCTACCTCCACACGTCATCTCCATAGCTGCCTCCAAAAGTCGTCCATATAGCTGCCTCCATACATCGTCCCCTTATCAAACGAGCTGTGTCAGGCAGAATTTTGGGTTGTTTTCATGGCTTCCACATCAAACTTGTTAACTTGGTCGCCACCCTGCTGTGTTATCCACAAAATATACTGGCAAACTTTTATGATTTACCGATATTATTTCAGCACTTCTTGCGCATCTGTTTACATTCCCCTCACCCGCCATAACCCAAACTTATAAGAAAACTACTACACATGATCTTATACAAAAGGTTTCTTAGAGGTGCTGTTTGGGAGGAGCCGAGAGACAGGGGCTTGGACAGGCGAAAGGTCGCCTGGCAGCGGACCGCCAGCTCCATCCCAAGATCCAATTAACATAGTTTGAACTGCAGCACCTTTAATCTACTGTCCCTTTATCAAACGAGCTGTGTCAGGCAGAATTTTTGGGTGTTTCACCAGATACATAATGGAACTCGGCCCATGTGTCGCCGCCATGCTGGAGACCTGAAGTTGCAATCATAGCAGCGCAATATAGATGCCCCATACTGTCGCTCTTAATCATGGAACCATTTCCGAAAAACAATTAAAAATAGACCCACTAAGCTATTCCATTATTCCTAGGTGAAATATTCAAAAGACCCCGCCTGCTTTGAAAATTATAATTTTTTCAAAGTAAACGCTTCTGGCCCCCAGGCTCATTTTGGGTGGGGAGGAGCCGAGAGACAGAGGCTTGGACAGGCGAATGCTCGCCTGGCAGCGGACCGCCAGCTCCATCCCAAGATTAGGCAGCCTCAGAGGCATCCATGCATGCTGCCCCTGCTGTTTTCGGTCCATTTCGCCTCCACGATCCTCCACAGCGTCCCCCAATGTCTCCATGTGCAACTTTCAACTGTCTATACCCCAGACACTGAAGCATGAGAGGATATGCAGCACATCATCCCCTTATCAAACGAGCTGTGTCAGTCAGAATTTTCAGGTGTTTCACCAGATACATAATGGAACTCGGACCATCGTCGCCGCCATGCTGGAGACCTGAAGTTTCAATCATAGAAGCAATATGGATGCCCCAGTAGTCACTCTTAATCATGGAAGTCGTCTCCATGGCTGCCTGCACATGTCATTCCCTTATCAAACGATCTGTGTCAGGCGCATTTTTCGGGTGTTTCACCAGAAACGTTATGGAACTTGGTCACTATGTCGCCACCATGCTGTGTTATCGACAAAATATACCGTCAACCTTTTGTTCACAGAGGAAATCATTTCAGCGCTTCTTGCTCACCTCCTTTGGTTCCTCTCTGCCACCCATTGGTTTGAAGCCTGAGTCCATTTAGGGTATGTCGCCATGCCACTCTCTAGCCTGCCGCTGCTGCCGCTGCCTCTGCATGCCGTCCCCTATAGTGTCAGGGTCAATTATTGGATGTTTTAGATGCTATCTAGCCTCATTCTGTCCCTCTGTCATGCTGTTGCCCATAATTTTGGCATAATGGTGCGTTTAAGCAGCCTCAGAGGCATTCATGCATGCTGCCCCTGCTGTTTCCTGTCCATTTCCGTGGTGTTTCCATCATTTTCTGAGGTTTCCAGGTGTTTGGCCAAGCTTCCCTGTGCAGAGCCTTGGTCCCCTTGAAAAATGCTCGAGTCTCCCATTGACTTCAATGGGGCTCGTTATTCAGGAAAAGTTCATCTCGAATAACGAGCACCCGAGCATTTTAGTGCTCGCTCATCTCTAGTGTAGAACTGTGTGATAACCTCCGGAGAGAAGGGTGGGGGCAAATAAATATTTGCTATCGCCCACCTTTTCCCCTCGATCATCCCTGAAAGAAATATAAATCTACCTTGACCTTATCTTCTATGAAGCAACAATTACGATGGATGAGGATACATAACCCCCCGGAGAAGGAGGATCTAAATGAAAGAAAAACCTTCCCTATCCAAGGTTTTTTCACCACATCACTTTTTTTCCCTCAGTAGATGGGTTTCCTGGAGGGCAATCAAGTCAGGTTGATGTCTATTTATCAGGTCAAATACAGCTACTCTCTTTGCCGGGGAGCCCAAACATTCCAGGATAATACCTTCATATACCAAAACTCCTTGTACTCTTAATTCCCACTAATATTACTCTAGACAGGCCACCTGTGCAAAATGAGGCATATCGCAATACCACAGGGCCAACACCAAGCGAGAGACTGCACCAGTGGGAGAGAAAGACAAAAAAAAAAAGACAACCTAAAAAAAAGCCACCCAACCCATCCTCCATGCGGTAGGTCCCTTGGCCTCTCTCCCTTCTAGCCATCAGTACTTCATGCATTTTCACACCAACATGCTAAATCAAAATGTCAGTCGGCTACGGGATGTGGATACTCTGGAGCCGACTGGCAGACGATGACTCAATCCACTACTCCTGGGACCCTGGAATCTAAAGGTGTCTACCCTGTTTCACCCAGAGACACCCGCCGTCTAAGCGGTTACGACATGCTGCGCGGCATGTGTACCACCCAGATCGTTCTCTCAGTTGCGCTGACTTGTCCTGCAGTTCGGCCAAGGTAAGTGGACTAGAAACAGCTTCGGTCTCAAAAAACCCGAGGTCACAGTCCAAGCACAAGGTCAGCAGGCGGCAGAGATCCACCCGCTCACAGTCCATCCTGGGGTCAGCACAACAGGCGTTCCAAGCAGTATGGCGTGTGGAACACAGCACAAGGACGCTAACACGAGGAACACTGGTACACTACAACTTGGTCAACCACGGAGGAACTCAGTTACATGGGAACACGGAGGAGTCGGAAACTCAGGAGACCCTGGATTCACTCAGGAGACATCTCGGAATCAGGACAATTCGCTAACAAGAGCTTTCTGCTACAGGCTGTGACGGCACACAGACTCTGGCAGGGTTAGATAGGGAGAGCTGTGGCAGAGAATAAATCGCCTCAGTGGGAAAGGACCCAGAGCGCCAATCCAGGACCCTGCTGGCCCTTTAATATGGTGCTAAAGTCTGCCCTCTTGTCTCTCCTAAGCGACCTAATCTCGGGCGCGCGCCATGCTATCGACTTAAGGAACGCTACAACCCCTCCAGCCCTGTAGCCCAATTACCGCGCGTGAACCGGAGCCAAGGCCCGGGAACTTCGGAGCAGGGAGAGGTAAGACGCGATTTGCACCGGTGCCAGTCGGGAGCGAGAGGGCACGGGTGCGTGATGCCCTGATGACCCTACGTTACGCTGGCTCCGGCGGGTCCATCTCATAGTGACATCAAAAGTACAGCCACTGATTTAAAATCCCTCACTTTCCTCTTAGAAAGTGACTGAGAATATCTTGAACCCCCAAGTTGTCGGGTGTCTGCTATATGAACTTTACTCAGTTCGGCTTTTCCCCCACCAATTCAACGTCAATTTTAGACTTCGTAAACCTGAACCCGGGTTCAGCCTTCACCTCCCTCAGTGAGTCCTAATGCTCATGACTTTTTGCTGTCATCTATTCCTTCAGGCACAACGCCTTTATCAGTCGGCATTTAATTGCTAAACTCGGGTGCGCCTTACGCATGGCACCCAACACTTTTGGCTAGGTTTGTTCTCCTATTGATGAGTCAGTGGAAGTCATGATCCTCCCCGCAAGAGGCATAGGACCCCACTGTGGGTGTCGAGTCACCTGCGTGTGACGGCTGCGCAGGTCAGGGAACCTACCCCACCAGGCGTTGTAAGATTTTGGTAATACATAACCCGACCACCAAGACCTTTGATGGGCTCCACTCATCACTAATCTAATGCTCCCACTCCTCGAACAGGTTTTTTATCTCGCCAGAATACCCATATTTTGCAGACTATAATGGTCTCAGACCGTCCATCAATGGACCGGGCCAAGTGACAACGTCTTAGGTGTTTTCAGATATAATACGCACAACACTTGCATTATAAGGAATCATATCGCAATCCATGCAGTTGGCAGACCGTAGCAATCAGTTCAAAGCAGCTTGTTGTCTGTAAGTACAATTTCATCAAGGCGCACATTGATTTCCTTTTCTGAGATTCGGAGAAAAAGATTTTTTGTGCACCTTACGGTTCCGAAAAATAACGTAGTTAAAGTACATAATATGCTTTCACTTGGTTTTGCATCCCAACAACGTGTATGCTTGTTTGTGACCATGTAAACATGTCCCAATCTGGGTAAAATCTTCAGACAAGTTGTATTTGTTCGACTGCTTTCCAATAAAACCCTTCTACTCATTCATGTATAATACGCTGCAGAATACTATGCTCAATCAGTAAGCTCGTCATGAGCCAAATCACCATAACCGGCAACCACTTTATTACGGATAACCACCCGGTCCAACTAGCTCGTTATAACACATTATTTCTAATCACACACGCCAATACATGGGTGGCAACTCAGTGACACTTTAGGCATTTGCATGGTCATAGACAATCTCTGCAGTTCAATACCGAGCATTCAGATGAGGGAAGAAATGTCTGATTTGTAGTGCCTTTAACTCGGCAATGGGTTATGGGTGGCCAAAGAAGCGCTTGATGTCTGAGTGATTTTCAGTAAACCTGGGTCCGATCTACTGGGATTTTCAACACACAACCTATCTCTAGGAGCTTACAAGAATGGGTCCAAAAAGAAAAAAATAACAATATCCCACCTAGTTACCGGCAATTCTGTGCGCTCGGGAATGCCTTATCGTTGAATTTCAGAGGATCGGGAAGGAGAATGGGCAAAACTGTTTCGAGCTAATAAAAAGAACAGCGACTCCAAATCGCCACTACAATCCCTTACATGACCAAGGTTAGGCAGAAGAACAATCTCTGAATCGCACACTTACATGACACATTTGAGGCAACTTGGGCACAGCAGCAAGAAGACCACACCAGGGTGCCATGCCACTCCTTTCCGCTAAGAACAAGAAACTGAGGCTACAATTGCACAAGCATCCTCAAAACTCGATCGAATTGGACAGCTAGAAGACTTACAAAAAAAAAAACTTGCCATGGTCTAGATGAGGTCACTCTTTCTGCAGCGAAACGGTATCGGTATGGTAGGTCAGAATTTTGGCGTCAACAACATCAACATGGATCCATCCCTGCCCTGTATCAATGGTTTGGGAAGCGTGGTGTGTCATGGTGTGGTGAATATTTCTTGGCACTCTTTGGGCCCATTACGTACACCAAGGATCACGTATGCATACGCCCACTCCTCACTTAGGAATTTTGCGACCCTGTCCTCCCGTGACCTGCACCACTGTACCCAAGCTTTGATGGCTTAACTTTCAGCAGGATAAGGCCGCACATGTCCGAAAGCGGACATCCAAGATCATGCCAGACTGGGGCTCTTGCGTGAACCATGACAGATTACAGGCTTTCACGGCACTCAAAATGGCCTCCACAGTCATCCAGATCTTCATCCAAGAAGCAATCTTCTGTGTGGATGTGGGGAACGGAAGATTCGCAGCATTGGATGTGCAGATGACTGCCCGAAAACTCTTGCTGTCGAGCAAAACATAGTTCTTGTGCTAATCATGCAGATGATGGACCAAAATCCGGACCAAAATCTATGGAGGACTGCCTTACCACAACATGATGTTTTGATCTCTGACCTCAACCTAATATTTGGCTAGAGCAGTTACTGAGGCAAAAGGGGGATAGCCAACCCGTTACTCTGGTAACCTAATTAATGTGGGCCGATGAAGTGCGTATAATATATCAAAAAAAAAGGTTTTATTGTATCGGCCAGCCTTGATAAAGCTAGTAAACGACCATAAATGTGTTGAATTCTGGATGGTACCATATTATTTTTTTATTTCATTGTAATTGTATTTTTTACTAGGTTCTGAGAAAATTGGACTTTTTATTAGAAGACACAGTTTTATAGAGTTATAAACAGAGAAGCTTCATTTCTTGCTCATTATTACAACAAATAAAAAAATGAAAAAATGGATAACTTGACCTACATTTACTCAAAAACAGTGCATTCTCTACTATTGCAATTGGCTGTGTGAAGTGGCAGGGTACGCCAGATTATCGAGGATTTGTTTCCCCATTGCATGAATCTGCATCATTTAATATGACATGGCTGACAACACACTCCTGTCGGGCACTGCATAGATATAATGTGGCGCACGGTCTCACTGTGTCGCACCAAAACTCCCCTTTATGTGGCAGAGATTTGGTCCATCAAGCGCCTGCACTATAAACCCAATACCACAAACGTGACACACAAGTTTTCTGCACAGAAAGTGGCAGTATTACTGCGACAGTTGGTGCCACGCGGTCGTTCTGACATTGATCATGCAGTGTCCGACAGACTTTGTTTTTCAGCCCCATGATTACAGGTCCACTAGATGTCTCACATACACTAATACTTATAACATGTGCAGTCAGTTTGCACGAGAAAGACAACGTATAAAAGTCCTGTCAAAAAAACTGGGGACAATGGCGTTAGAGTAAATGTGTACCCATAAACATTTATACCACTCTAATATGCGTATATACGTAGACACAATATAAACGTGAATACTCAATTGTTCATATTTCAGAGCTTCTGGCGCCATTAACACGAGCCTGGTCCCTTTTAAAGAGGGTTGAGAAATCGCTATGTGTCCGTCATAAGGGTAACAAAAAAACAATACAATCTCATAACTTTATGTGGATACTTAACTTCAACGCTCTCCACGATATCATTCTAGCATAACTAGTGACAAAGTTTTGGGTCTGAGATCATACATAAATCTTTTGTAATAGAAGATGGTTTGGTGGAAACCCCTTTTGAAAATAGTTTTAACCTCTACAAGTACAAATGAAATGTCAAAAGGGTTATGTAACAACTCATAGCTTGCATTCCCTGATCTGGGTTAGCACAAAAAAGAAAAGAAGTCATAGTTCCATGCATGGCTTAATCTTTAAAATCAAGCATCGTGGCTGATGGCGGTTCAACTCCAGTAAGCTATCCTTACAGAGAGGGGCCTCTAAAGAGGATTGTGATCGTTGAAGATAGCCATTGCTCTAAATAGAGCATGCAATGTTACCACAACTCTTAGTTATCATAATACCGTATATTGACTTGTGTTATAGCGAGTTTTCAGCCCAAAAAAATGTGCGGAAAATCCTCAACTCGGCTTCTACACGAGTCAATAGCCAGCCCCGCACTTTCAAAAAAACAAAAAAAAACTATATACTCACCCTCCCGGTGTCCCCGATGTCCGCGATGCTCACCCCGCGTCCGTGCGTGTCCTCTTCTGTCCTTTATCTTCCTCTGTCCCTTCTGTTCTTTCCGCAGCGCGTCGCACATGTTCTTCTCCTTCCGGCCCGTCGCATAGTATGTGACGTCATCACGCTGCGTCATACTATGCGCCTGCCCGCCCTGGGAAACCCATGCACCGCTGCGGAGACATAAGACAAGGAAGATAGAATACAGAAGAGGACCCGTGCGGACATTGGGTGAGCAGCGCGTACATCGGGGCCACCGAGGGTGATGATATACTTTTTTTTTTTTTTGGTTAGTGCTGGGCAAGCTTTAATACTTAAGGGGGCCGCTAGGCTGGCCTGTCTACTAAGGGGGCAGGCTGGGCTGACTGTATACTTTAAGGTGCAGGCCTGGCTGACTGTATACTTAGGGGCAGGCTGGGATGGACTGTATCTTTTAAGGGGCATGCCTGGGGCAGGCTTATACTACTGGGGGCCAGCTGGCTGGCTGCATATCTTAAGGGGCGCAGCCTGGGCTGGCTGTATACTTTAAGGGGGCAAGCTGGGCTGGCTGTATACTACTACTGGGGGCAGCTGGGCAGGTTGTTACTACTAACTACGGGGCAGGCTGTCTGGCTGTATTCTTACGGGGCAGGCTGGGCTGGCTGTATACTACTGGGGGCAGGCTGGCTGCTGTATAACTACTGTGGGAAGAGCTGGTCTGGGCTGCTATATACTGGGGGCAGGGCTGGGCTGGCTGTTACACTTGGGGGCAGGCTAAGCCTATATACTGGGGAGTTGTGCGCATGCATTTCCCACCCTTTGGCTTATACTCGATCAATAGGTTTCCCAGTTTTTGGTGGTAAATAAGGGGTCTCGCTCTTCATACTCGGTCACTTATACTCGAGTATATACGTATTTAGTTAGCTGATGTTGGTAACAACAAAACACCACCCAAATGTAACGCCTTCATCACCAATTTGTCAATAAAATGTTTTTTATAAAAAATGATCAAAAGGTATACACTTACAAAATGATTCAATGGACCTTATCTACACTATATACTATAAAATATATGGGTGTCGGAGAATATGGGTTCCTATGTTTTTACTTTTAATTAAGATTCTTTTAAAAGGTCAAACGCCCATGAAAATGTTCGAATTGCATTTATTTAACCCTTTCTTTCTTTCTTTTTCTCCGTTGTTAACTTTTTTTATTTTTTTCTGTGTGGTGGACACGTCGACTGCCTTGTTTTCTTGTAACAACTTCTACTTTCTATTCAGAAACACCACTTCTTTCTTTGGCAGAAAGTCGGTAATAATTATAAAGTTTATAAAGTGGCATTATTCACAAAGTGTAAAGACAAAGGCTATTCGGAAACGGCCAATAGTTTAAAAATGACATTTCTGTTAGCATGTTAGAAACAGGCAACAGCAGCAATTCTATTAGGTGGGGCATCCAATTGTGAGATTTGTTTGCCACAAAGATAATTTCAATATGTCCTAGTCGCCACTCCGGTCCAAAACTTTTTAAAAAAAAAAACAATCCCTGGCTTGAAGTAAAATTTGTTGAGCATAAACCCCGCATTTACAGCTTGTACATGGAAAATAGAAGTTTATGGTTTTTCAAGGACTTGGCACCAAATGGTTTTTAACAAGGACCATAATGTACGCCATTTTGCGTGCAATCTAGGTTAAATATCCATGACCTTTCCATTTTATAATCCCAATTATATCCCTTCAGTAATAGGGAAGATCAATTTTTACAGTGGTTTATGAATATAAAAACTAAAAATTAATCCATCGGGGATGGAGTGGGGGAAGTGAGCTCTTTTTTTTCAGTCCAAACAACATCCTTTTCTTCAGTCTTCAGTCAACTGATAACTAATTATAAGACTACCATCCCATTATTCATGGTGAAACTGCTGTCCTAGAAACTAACTTATATATATATGTATTCTTACCATGGTATTCAGTATCCTGCTTAGGCTGTTTATTGTATTACAATCAAATATAGAAGCACTAACTAAATTACTCTGAATAGAAAGCCTGTATCTATTGAATTAATTTGTATTCCACATGAGCATAATTCCAGAATACCCAAATGCCACCTGTTGATAGTCCCTAACATCACATTGGCCAATCTTGCAATTTCTATTGCACTCAAAGCTTAATTTCCATTTACTAATTTGTGTTACAAGGCAAATAGTTGAACAATGCATGCTTTTTTAATATACGCTGTGAGAAGTGGGGTCAGCCCTGAGAGATTTTTTAGTTTTTAGCTGGTCTACGTGCCATGCTTAACTGCTTAGTCCACCAGCAAAGAGTCATACACACAGCATGTGGGGGGGGACAAATAATTGCAGTTGGGTTACTGCATAATAACACAGAGCGGCAGTATTTCCTGTGCTACTGTTGTCATCTCTTCCTAATTTTCTTTTTTCTTCTCTCTGGCTCAAAATACTACAACAATTTTTAAAAAAATTGGGTGATACATAGAGTAAAAGCACTATGAATCGAAATGTGAGAGGAAGATTTGAGAAAAAAAGAAGGCGCTAGATTAGGATATATAGAAATAGTAAATGATTGGTTTTAATTGTTGGAAGATAAAAGGTTGTTATGGCTTTGAGGCGTCAATATTCCTTGTAGGATGCTAGAATTGTGTGCATAAAGGGTAGTGTCTGACATTTTCTTATAACTGTATTTTTATATCTGAGTTAGCGACAGTGCTTAGTATGCATAGACTTTGTAACCCATTTAAGGGGTTTGGCCACTTTCCTTATGATTTTTGTTATGGTGTGTTAGGGGGGGGCAGGATATTGGGATAATCTCTAAACACTATTGAAGCCTCCTGCTTTTCCTCATTAGCCTGAGAGTTTCCTGTCATTCAAAGGGCCTCAGATGATCCTTACCTGGACACATCACTCAGATGACCCTTCCATCTGCAGCCATTTTAGGACATGGATGTCTGGCTGGATGTGAAAAAAGTCTGAAGCTCCTTTACATATCAAGATGCAGTCTGACTTTTTATATATGTATATTGGAAGTACTTCATATCCTGTCCCCCCACCTTATTAATAAAACTTTAGTTACAGCGGCAACCCCTTTAAGACTTGTTCAGCACGGTAGAGATTTACTACTACTTTCTTTTAGTTATCAAAGTAGACAGCCACAACAATTTAAAAATGGCTGATACTAGGTGATAACTAAACCCACTTAACTTGACTACCTACCTACCTACCTACTTCCTCAATTTGGTAAGAAATGCCCTTTCATTCCTTGAACCCCATCCCCCGTTGTCCTATGTTCCCTATCTCTTTATTGGAACATGTGAGTTCTATTTTTTATTAAAGAAAGGAAATCCAAAAAGTCCACCAGTGGGTTTGTCTCAAATAAATATTTTATAAATATAATACATACATATATGATGTATTGAAACATTATTCCTCATACTTCTGGAGAAGTAAGGGAGTAACTCCTTTGAAAACATTTTCTGGAAATTCCTTTGTAGTGTTGTCATTAGAGATGAGCAAAACAGACTCGTCCGACTTAAATGCCCGTTCGAGCATTAGCGTACTCGAAAAGCTGCTCGTTGCTCAGACGAATACTCAGCGCTCAGGAAAATGTCAATCTTCCCCCTTTATGATTTTTTTGTGGCCAGAAAGGAGCCAATCACAAGCCAGGAGACTCTGACTCCACCACCCAGCATGAACGTGGTTACCAGACACGCGATAGCCATGGTTGTCTGGGGCCTGAAGCAGGTGGACCTGTGACTATCCCTGCCCGCGCTGCTCGGATCATTCTCTGTCTGGATGCCGCTAGGAGAGACGCTGCTGCTGGTCAGGGAAAGCGTTAGGGTGTTCTATTTAGAATAGTGTTAGGCAGGAGTGATTGTACAAGAAACCCAACAGTCTTCTTAGGGCTACAAAACGTTTTATTCTTTTACTTGTTTTTGGTTTGCCTGTTGCTGGTATTGCTGCCATTAAGTAGGGCATCTAGTACCATCTTGTGAGTATTGGCAGGGGAGACTACCTTGCACACACTCTACCTACCGTTGTGTTTAGCTCTTATTGACACCCATATCCACCTTAAACAACACCGAAGTTGAGAATTTATTAGGGGTTTTCATTGAATTAGGCCCATCTTCTGATTTATTTTTTTTTTTACGTTTATTTATTTTTAAACTCACAGTAATCTGGAAAGAATCTGCAAATGCAGTGTGCTTTCAGTGTAGGCTAGACAAAGCCATAGGAGAACCCAACGGCTTATTTAGGCCTACGAACTAGCTCGTTATCTTTTTAAACTTTTTTTTGTTTCTTGTGGCTGGCTTGCTGGCATTAGTAGTTGCATCTATAGCCATATTGTGAGGATTTGATGGGAGACTTGCGACCATTTGTGTTTAGCTCTTAGTGACACCCATATCCACCTCAAACACCGAAGTGGGACAATTTATTAGGGGTTTGATTTGACTTAGGCAACAGTCTGCTGATTTATTTTTTTTTACGTTTATTTCTTTTTATGCACTCAGTAATCTGGGCAAAGCGTGTGCTTTCATGTAAGGCATGAACATAGCCATAGGAGAACCCCAACGGCTTACTACTTAGGCCGAAAATAGCGTTTGTATTTTACTTGTTTTTGTTTGACATTTCTTTCTGAATTAAGCACCGGCCTTCTGATTATTTTTTTTTAATACGTTTATTTCATTTTATACCCAATCATCAGCCACAGCACAAATCCGTTGTGTTCGGTCAGTTAGGTTATAAACTAGCCTAGCAATGGATAAGCACAGCGTTTTGTTTAAAAACTAAAAAATAAATAAAAATAAACACAAAGAAAAAAACAATTTACTTTTACACGTTAGTGGAAATGTTTAACCATCGGTCTAAGGGTAAGACGATGGCGTGGACGTGGGCGTCCAACTACTGCCGGGGTCAGAGGGCCTGGTCCTGGGCGTGGTGAACACCACCTGCTGATGAGGAGCAGGGGAACGCCGCAGAGGCTACACTCCTGGGTTCATCATGTCTCGAATTACTGGGACTCGTGGTAGAGCACTGTTGAGGGCCAGAACAGTGCGAAGAGTGATGTTTGTGGATTGCGGACCAATGCTTCTAGCCATTGTCCACAGTCAGTCTTGCCACGCAGGTCCACCATGTCAACCGTAAATCAGCACTCCTCCACTTCCGCCACCTCAGCCTCCTTCCCCCCATGCGTGCCCCCTCCTCACAAATTTGCCATTTGAACCGGCATACTCTATAACTGTTTTCTGGACCCTTTCCACAGTCACAAACCACTTATCTGGTTGCTGCGGAGCTTTTTCCGGATGCCCAGTTTTCCACCGGTCGCATTCTGTGGGTGGATGATGACATTATTCACGTAGTGGAAGAAGTGTGGAAATAGTGCGGATAATGATGAGAAACGGTTTGTCAGACAGTGGTGAAGTTGTGGCATGCAGAAGTCGAGGGGGGATCATGACTGAGTGACGGAGGATGATGATGGTGACAGAACCCAAGCTGGGTGTGATGGCCGGGTTAACACAGTGCTTCTGACTAGGCTAGTCCTATAGCAAACAGGTTGGAAGAGGCAGTGGTGGGGCCCAGACGTAGAGCAAGCCAGAGCTGGTGCATCAGTGGCCAAATGTTTCCCGTAGTCAGCCCCCGTGGCAGGGCTAGATTCCGAAGTCCCCTGGAGGGTCTTTAAAGAACACAACCGGATGAGCCCGACGGACGGTTGTGGTGCCCTTGCCAAACCAGGATCAGAAGGGTTCCACACCACTACTAGCTTAACTACCACCAGTATGGCATGCATATGATTCTAAACACCCCACTCAATGGCACCAAGCCCGTTCACCCAACCTCCACCCGGCCACACCACTGCTCCTTCCCCTGTGTCACTGCTAGTCGCCCCCCTGCCCAGGACCTCCTGCCCAAACACCAACCGGCGAAACCCCATCTTCTCCGCCACGATCCTCCACAGCATCCACCGAGTTCAGCTCTCCATACCCCAGATGCAGGATGCATAGGAATGTCTAGTTGCAACCCACCCACTACACACGCCCAGCCCTCAACGTCCCATCTCCAAACTGCTTAGCCTGGAGATGCTGCCCATATAGGCTGTCATAGTACCGAGGCCTTTCTGAAACCATCCCCCCAATGCGGCGGCCCACCCCTCGGTATTCGGTTCTCCAGCCGCCACTACTTTTTCCAATGTGCCGTCCGCGCACTAGCATGTGTCATTAACATCATCCTTTCCCTGACCAACGCCGTTTCTTCTGACAGGTCCCCCTGACCCGGACACGTGGACGAGTGGCGCCCGTGCAGGGCCACTATGTACGCTGAACGGCACTTGGGTTCATGTTGGAGGCCTGGACAAGTCTGACCCTGGGCTGTCATATACTGCGACGCCAAGGATTCGGGCCTAACCACTCGGTCCAGGTCTCAAAGGCCGTACTAGCCTCCCCTCCTCCCAGCCCCTCCTCCACCTCCTCCTCCGAATTTCATCCGTGGGCCATGGCGCCATCAGTCGGTAGCTCTAGGCACAGCAGCAGTGCCATCGCCCAAGAGCTATTCAGGGCATAAGGCGCAGACTGACTGTTGGTCTGCACCTGAACCTGAAGCCAGGCATGGTTTGTGTGTGACAATGGCCGTAACCTGGTGGCGGCTCTGCCTCGTCAGACGGGACACATGTGCCATGCCGGCCCATGTGTTAAATCTCATAGTTCACAGCATTTTCCTCAAGACATAACCCAATCTGTCCTGATTTGCTCATGAAGGTGGCCGCATCTGTGCGCATTTCAGGAAGTCCAGCACAGATGCTGCCATCTCAATGGCACGCAGCGCCGCCTCCACTGCCCGCATCACCGCTGCTGTGCTACGTTCCCACGAGGTGGACTTCAACATTAACCATGTTATCCAGAGTTTACCAGCAGCACACAGAGCGATTGTAGAACTGCCAGATGTCCAACTTCCCCAGAACTGGTAGTCAGGTCAGTCAGGCTTCCCATCTACCATGAGGAGTGGACGTGGTGTCTGATTCTGATCAGGTGCTGAGTAACTTAGAGGAGTCAACATAGATGGTCAGTGGCCGTGCCGCCATCATCAGCCTCACATCCCGCTGCTTGGCCTGTTGAAAAACTCCCTCTGTTTCAGCATGAATTTGGAAAGCTTTGCGCTCGTCACAAGAGACGGTGGAAGAAGATTCCCTTGTTGATAGCCAAAGCACCCTCCGGTCCTGTTGTTCTCAGCGCATATCGGAGGAGGTGGGGAGATGAGGAGTAAGAGGAGAGAATGTTGGCGATACACAAGAGGGGACCATTGTCGGTCCTTACTGTTTAGCAGTATCTGGGAGAAGAAGAGGAGTTGAGGATTAGAAATTGAGAGTCAGGCAGTGAGGGGAGTGAATTCTTGCGCGTTGGTACTCTGGGCGCATTTGCAGATTCTGCTATGCTTCCTTCCTCCCGTGACCCTCCCGCGTCAAAGAATTTATTCCAGCACACCGATTTCTGGGTATTCACTTCTCCTGACCCCATGGGTACAAGAAAAATCTTTCCACTCTCATCCCTTGAGAGGAAAGAAGTGTGAGAATGCATGAATACCACAGGCCCCTGGTGCACCAGCTGAACAGAAATTTCCCTTCTGAGCGCTAGCGGCAGAGGCGTACTTCTTCTGGCGGGACAAGTAGCAAGTGGTGGTAAGAGTAGCTAGCGAGTAGGGCTACTGCACTTGTCCAGCACTGCAGGGTACGCTTTACAAGCCTTTGCCAGTTTTATATTCACCCCCCAAGCAAGCACATCTGTCATCCTGTCCCAATCTCAGCATAGTAGGCTTGATCTTTACCGAAAGATGGTAAGGAGGGAGTACCAGCTGACCATACCATCATCCTACATGATCACACAGCTCCCCTACAACTACTGGGTTTTTCACAAAGTCAACGCTTGACATGTGCACGAACTGGCGCTGTAAACGCCCTTGTGAGGTTCTTGCCTGCCCTGCCGCTAAGCGATGTTGTCCGCGCGGGTTTTCAGTGCAGCTGGTTGGCATCATCACCGATAAGCGTACATGCCTTCGACTGAACGCGCTGACAGTCTAACGCTATTCAAATGAATAAAGCTTGGATTCTCTGATTTTTCAATTCTCCACCTAGGTGAAAGAAGCTCAACCTGGTAACAATGTATGCACTCCTCCTCACATCCTTCGTTCCTCCTTCTCCTCCCTCTTTGTACCACTTAAAGAGAGGAAC
This sequence comes from Engystomops pustulosus, assembly GCA_019512145.1. NCBI lineage: Eukaryota > Metazoa > Chordata > Amphibia > Anura > Leptodactylidae > Engystomops > Engystomops pustulosus. The sequence goes on from CM033643.1 coordinate 171,843,216, forward strand.
TGGCCTATTTTTTTCCAGGGCCAACTGGCTCTATATATAGGACCTATGTATTTAATTTTCGGGTAGGGCCACCTACCGTCCTCTTGTTTAAACAATTTTTTGGGAGTGCCACATACGGCACTCAATCTTTTAATTTTTCTGGATGGACCACCTCCTGCGTCCTCTGGTTTGTAAACTTTTTGGACTTGCCACTGACAGGCCACTCAATTTATTTAATTTTTCTGGCAGGCCCACCTATCTGCTCCTCGTGGTTTGAAACTTTTTTGGACTGGCCACATACAGGCACTCAATCTATTTAATTTTTCTGGAGGACCAACCTACCTGCTCCTCTGGTTTGAAAACTTTTTGGACTGCCAGATACAGGCACTATCCAAATTGTCTCCATAGCAGCCTCCACACGTCGACTTTTAGCGCTCCACAGTTGTCTTCATTGCTACCTCCACACGTCATCGCCACAAGCTGCCTCCAAATTCGTCCATATAGCTGCCTCCATACATGGTCCCTTTATCAAAAGAGCTGTGTCAGGAGAATTTTGGGTTGTTTCATGGCTTCCACATCAAACGTGTAACTGTTCGCCACCCTGCTGTGTATCACACAAATATACTGGCAAACTTTTAATATTTACCATATTATTTCAGCACTTCTTGCGCATCTGTTTACATTCCCCTCACCCGCACATAACCCAAACTTATAAGAAACTTACTACACTTGATCTTATACAAAAGGTTCTTAGAGATGCTTGTTGGGGAGGAAGCCGAGAGACAGGGGCTTGGAAGGGACGAAGCTCGCCTGGCAGCGGAGCGCCAGCTCCATCCCAAGATCCAACTAAACATAGTTTGTAACTGCAGCACCTTTAATCTACTACTAGTCCTGCCTCCATACATGTCCCCTTATCAAACGAACTGTGTTCAGGCAGAATTTTTGGTGTTTCACCAGATACATAGTGGAACTCGGCCCATGTCGCCCCATTGGGAGACTGAAGTTGCAATCATAGCAGCGCAAATAGGATGCCCCATACTGTCGCTCTTAATCATGGAACCATTTCCGAAAAAACAATTAAAAATAAACCCCTAGCATTCCATTATTCCTAGGTGAAATATTCAAAACGACCCCGCTGCTTTGAAAATTATATTTTTTTCAAGTAAACGCTTCTGGCCCCAGGCCCATTTTGGGTTGGGAGGAGCCAAGAGACAGGGCTTGGACAGGCGAATAGCTCGCCTGGCAGCGGACCGCCAGCTCCATCCCAAGATTAGGCAGCCTCAGAGGCATCCATGCATGTGCCCCTGCTGTTTCGGCTCCATTTCGCCTCCACGATCCTCCACACGTCCACCAATGTCTCCATGTGCAACTTTCAAACTGGTCTTATACCCAGACGCTACTGGAGCACTAAGTGATAGCAGCCATCATCCCCTTATCAAACGAGCTTGTCAGTGCAAATTTTAGGTGTTTCACCAGATACATAATGGAACTCGGCCATCGTCGCCCCATGCTGGAGACTAGTTTCAATCAGAGAAGCAATATGGATGCCCCGTAGTCACTCTTATTCTGGAAGTCGTCTCCATGGCTGCTCCACATGTCGTCCCTTATCAAACGAGCTGTGTCAGGCGCATTTTTCGGGGTTTCACCAACAAACTTGATGGAACTTGGTCACTATGTCGCCACCATGCTGTGTGATCGACAAATATACCGTAACCTTTGTTCACAGAGGAAATCATTTCAGCGCTTCTTGCTCACCTCCTTTGGTTCCTCTCTGCCACCCATTGGTTTGAAGCCTATTCCATTTAGGGTATGTCGCCATGCCACTCTCTAGCCGCCGCGTTCTGCCGCTGCCTCTGCATCGTCCCTATAGTGTCAGGGTCAATTATGGATGTTTTAGATGCTATCTAGCCTCATTCTGTCACTCTGTCATGGCCATGCTGTTGCCCACAATTTTGGCATAATGGTGCGTTTAAGCAGCCTCAGAGGCATCCATGCATGCTGCCCCTGCTGTTTCCTGTCCATTTCCATGGTGTTTCCATCATTTTCTGAGGTTTCCAGGTGTTTGGCCAAGCTTCCCTGTGCAGAGCCTTGGTCCCCTTGAAAAATGCTCGAGTCTCCCATTGACTTCAATGGGGTTCTTTATTCGAGACGAAAAGTTTGTCTCGAATAACGAGCACCCGAGCATTTTAGTGCTCGCTCATCTCTAGTTGTCATGGCCTTCCTGGGTACCTTTAATGGCAATACCTCTTTGCATGTATATATGTATAAGTATAATTTAAAGTGGGTTTCCTGACCATTGGTTTTGCCTATTGATTCTGTACTGCATTATCCTCTTGATTCTGGCCCATATTTGCGAATTACTCATTAATGTTTGTATTGTCTTGTCTTTGATATGGTGCAGGAAGGAAGTGTTGACCAGTTGTCACCTACTGTTTAAGGTAGGCTTGGCAATCAGGTAGGGACAGCTAAGAAGGGGGTTTAACCTTTGAGCTCAGAATCCGTGTCTGTTCTCTAGTCCTGTGGTCCTCAAGTGCTGGCTGTGAAAACCCTATCCCAGAATGTGGCCAAAGAACTTAGCAAAAAAAAAAAATCCTGATACTTACCTATTGTGGCTCCCCCAAAAGTATCATGAATGTTCTCCCTGCAGCTCCTCTACTCCTCGCTTCCAAGCAGTGTGGGCAGAGGTATGTCTATTCGCTCTGCCCGTGCACTCACAATAACGCGCCAGGGTCATCGCCTGATAACATCATAGTGTGTGCGTGGGCAGAGCACATAGACATTCCCCTGCCCACTCTGCCGGGAAGAAGGAGGGAGAAGAGGAAGCGGAGGTGAGTACAGAGTTTATTAATGGAGTTGTTAAGGGGGCTGCAGTGGACATTTCATTAATAAAGGGACTGTTGTGGACATTTCAATAATGAGGGGGCTCATTATTAGTGAAGGGAGGATGCTGATGGACATTTTATTGACAAGCGGAGGCTGCAAGTCATTTTTTGAAAGAGTAGCAGCTGCATTTCCACATTCATAAAATCCGCTGCACCAGTTTTCTGTCTGACTGCACGTTCTTTTTAATGCAAACTGTTTACACATGTATTTATAAGGTATTTGCAACACATTTGTGTCATGGCTGCACTATACCAATAATGTAGCTCCCTTGTTGTAAATACAGAAAAAGGGGGCTACAGAAACATCTTGACTGGGGTTCTATACGTGTGGTCACTATAAAGGGGGGCTACAGAAAAGGGAAGGGGTTTTAAAAAAAGAGGCCCTATGAAGAGGGGACTACAGAAAAGGGGCAGCTGTAGGGGAGCATTTTAGATTGGGGGCTGCAGAAATGGGACATTATATGGTTTGTGGTTAGATATGTAGTATTTTTGGAGCACTGAATTTTTTTTTTTACCACAGACTATGGTAACGGAGTTACCCATCCTGGTGCCTGGCAAAAAAAATCCAGTCCCTGGATACAAAAAGGTTGGAGACCACTGGACTAGTCCATTCAAGCCTTTTCCTTACTCCATAACAGAGCCATTTCCATCTTTACTAGATCATTTCTGTAAAGGACTACAGATTACTGGTAGTAGACTGTCCCAATTAGCTTGCTTGCTACTTCTAAGGGTTGCTGGTGATGTGTTTACGTTGTTATAAGGCTTTCATATTCTTGAGAAAAGAAGTTTGTAAAAATATGTAAATGTGCATCCACACTGTAAGGCAAGCAGCACAAGAAATGGTGATTTGCAGACAGCAGACAACTCGCTATCAGTAAGGAGTAGACAGGGTGGGGTGGGGTGCATAATTAGTTGCCAGTCGAGCGCTAGTCAGGTGATGTTAGTTTTTTTCACTGCTTAATTGTAGTCAGTGGGGGACATGTATCACTCTTATTGCTTCCTTTTTCTTTTTTCATGTGACTTTTTGTGTGACTTTTCGAAGTTTGCGACTTTTTAGGTGCAGAATCAAGCAGCGTACCTAAGTTAGCTGCCGCAAGGATTCAATGCAGTGTGTTGTATTTATCTTTGTAGCCCAGATGTTTGTTCAACTTGTGCGACTTTTGGGCTTGGAATTATCCAATTTTTGTGCCTAAAAAGATGCAAAACAGAGCATGCTAGACCCAGACTTACTTTTAGTAAAATACTATTTGTATTAAAAAGTCGCACACCACAAAAAGTCTCAAATGTGAGACTAAACAGGCAACTCATCACATGTATCACTAAGGGAATAAACGTAAGATACGTTGCAATAATTATGTAGGCCAACTAGAGGAAACTTGAAAAAGTGGCAGCCAAAAAACTATGATACATGTGCCCCAGGTTCTAAACTGATCATTGATCAGTGAAAAAAACTGTGTGAAGTGTGAAAAAGCCCATTGAAAGGAATGGGTCAGTAAAGCATCGGTGAAAACTCCATGAAGCGAGGGCAGGTGGAGCCATGAGACGCTCAGGAGATGTCAGCCTGAGTGCCTCAGGCTCATTTACATATTTTTAAAAAGTTCTTTAGTCAGGAATTCAGGAGCCTTATAACTTATAAAAAATAACACTGCCCACATCCCCTAGTGGTAATGAGCAAGGTAATTAGGACAGTCTATCACCAGTAATCTGGTGGTAGATGTCCTTTAACGCATTAGGGAGCCGCCTACTTTGACCTTTAAAACACAATAATTTTATACTTTTTTTATTGCTCCATCTATGTAGTCATAAGCAGGTATAAATTGAATGCAGACAACCTGCCCATTACATTTGTCCTGATGAACTGCTGAAAACCATTTCCACTTCTGTACAACTTTCTGACAAGCTTAAACAATGTTATATATATTTGCACCTAAAGTTCTTATATCAAAGCTTATGCGCACATCAGTTTTTTTTTCCTCAGTATAGCATCTGGGAACACAATTTTTTTTCACTGATCAATTGTTGTCAGTGTACTCAAAAATAAAAGGTTCTAAACTGAAAAAGTGTAAAAAAGCCCATTGAAAGGAATGGGTCAGTAAAGCATAAGTGAAAAATCACTGAAACCAGGAAGCCAAAAGAGGAGGGCACACTCCTACATCATCATGAGATTTCCCTTGCAGAAGTACAGTACAAGTACAGAAAGTCCTTGTTGTGCTATCTCCTTAAAGGGGTTATGCCACGAAACATATTACTTTACAAATGCAAAATTTGAGGAAAAAAGAAAGGTAGGCACTCACCACTTTTCTTAAAATTCTTCGTTTAATCGTAGATCTTTAAAATTGGCAAGTGTTCATGGGGAGAAGAGAATATAATGCTTAGGAGCGTTCCAGGGACGAGTCGTTTCGTGTTACTGTCAACGCTTCATCTTGCCTGAAACCTTTGGCGTTCACACCTGATTTTTAAATCAGGCCGCCAAAAGTAGCTACTACGTAGCTCGGACACACCTTCACCATAATATATATATATGTGATTGGTTAAAAACAGAATAAGGCGGAGTAACTTAGCGTCAGCTCCGCCCCTTTAATCTAGCAAGATGCATTGTCGGACCAGAAAGGAAACAGCTGTACTGCTCGCAGCCAATTAGATCAGGTTCTTACAACGGGAAGGCGGAGCCTTACTGGGCAGCATAGGCGGACTCAAATGAAAACCGTTACCCGCTGTCGAACCTGAATAGGGACGCTTGTGTGCAGTCGGACTAGAAAGGAGACTGAAAGGAGACTGAAGATATAGGAATTGACTTTGAGGGGGCGTGGTTCTACTTTCGCGATTCCCTGTTTTTACGAAAAGAGGATGGGTCTATGCAGAGCAGTTGTCTAGAGTAGGTATTCAGAAGCCTAGTGCTTCTTACATATCTCATACATTTACATAAATTTGGCATAAGACACAGCATAGCAGTTTGTCATATTGCATAACTTACTTGAGCATTACTTAAACACTAGGCATTGGACACTCAATTATTTAGATCCTATCTATATTATCATACTTATTCGCAAATAACATTTTTATCATATATGTTATATTCTAGACATACATATTTAAGGGAGGAGGAATGGGAAATGCAGGCCCGTACAGCTACAGCGATGTCGATCGGCTTTATACCTTTTTTTATATATGGATATTTTCTACAGGAACACTCCCATGTCATTTTTGTTGTTTAAGCCTAGATGGCCCATCACTTCTGTTCTCATGATCCATTGGGCTTCTTTTCTTAATAATAATTTATGTCTATCACCTCCGTATATAGGTATGGGAACTTGTTCTGAACCTACAAATATCAATGAATTAACATTTCCTTTGTGTTCTGTTTGTATATGTTCGATCAAACGCGGTGCTCCTTTACTGCTTCTGATTGAGTGTTTATGTTCCCTAAACCTTGTGAACATGGCTCTGGTTGTTTGGCCTGTTGGCAGCAGTGTGTCAGCTGATCTCTCAGTGTGGAGAGGAGCTGTGAGCCTGTGGAGGAATATGCAGCAGCTGGCTGAATCCTTGTGCACAGCCTTGGCCAGATAAGCTGTAGCTCAGCACGGGACACAGCTACCACCAGGGGACGCCAGCAACCACTACAGAAGGCATAATCTCAGCAAGGCTGCAGATTTTTTTATAAATGTAAAAGCTGAAAGTACTTTTTACAATGCATTGAGCTGAATTACAGCCATGTGCTATGGTGACCCCCCCCCCTTCAACACAGCAAAGGCTTGCATCGCAGCTTGCTGGCGTTCCACTAATCCTTCCTCCTTGAACCAGTGAAGGGTCGTGTTGGGGAGCTGCGGCGAATGGAGAGCCTCTCAGAAGACTTGGTTTCATTGGTCGACCTTTGTGACCTCTTGTTATCAGTACAGTTCCGGTTCGGCCACAGGGCGGTAGGGGAGGCATGGCTCTTTCTTTTCTTTCTTTTACCCCCTTTTTCAATCTTTTCCTTCCCCTTTCTTTCAATCTTTCCCTTTTTACTCCTTCTGACCCTCCACTTCCATCTCCTTACTCTCCATCTAATCCAGAGTCACTTTAGGTAAATGATTAAAAATGGTGGGCTAGTGAGGTTATTCTAGATAATTACTGTATTACTGCATGATGATTTATTGAATTTCTATTGTTATGTATTTTCTCTTCAAACTGGAATTGGTTGATACCTTTATTTGTACGCCCCCCCCCCCCATATTGGGTACAATTGTTGTATCCATGATTCCTTTCTCCACACAAATGTGGCCCGAAAAATCGCTGATGTGATAAAACACTATTAACCCCTTAACGCAGAGGTACAGGGGATGTATGAAGAGGGCTCACGGGCTGAGTCCTCTTCATACAGAGGTGGGGGTTGTTGCTTATTGCAGCAAACCCCCACCGCTAATAACTGCGGTCGGTGCTTGCACCGATCGCGGCTATTACCCTTTTCATTGCCGCCATCTTTATTCCGATCGCCGCGCCCCCGAACGTCATCGGGGAGTGGCGATTGGTTGCCATGGTAGCCTCGGGTCTTCGTTTGACCCGAGGCTTAATGGCTTCTGCAGATTCGTTACAATGAGCCAGTGGCTCATTGTAATGAATCATGTGCAAAAATGCCATATATTGTAATACAGAAGTATTGCAGTATATGGTAGGAACGATCTTACCATCTAGGGTTAATGTACCCTAGATGGTCTAAGAATTAGTGAAAAAAAGTTTAAAAAATAAAAAAAATTAATAAAGTATTAAAACTTCAAATCACCCCCCTTTCGCTAGAACTAATATAAAACATAATAAACAGTAAAAATCACAGACACATTAGTTATTTCCGCTTCCCAAAATGCCCGATCTATCAAAATATAAAAACGTTTACGGCCGGCGGAGATGGGAAATGGCGCCCAAATGTCCGAAATGCGACTTTTACACCTTTTTACATCACATAAAAAATGGAATAAAAAATTATCAAAATGTCGCACAGACCTCAAAATGGTAGCAATGCAAACGTCGGCTCATTTTGCAAAAAATGACACCTCACACAGCTCCGTGCGCCAAAGTATGAAAAAGTTATTAGCTTCAGAAGATGGCAAAAATTTTTTTTCTTTTTTGTACACATTCGTTAAATTTTTTAAAATGTATTAAAACACAATAAAACCTATATAAATTTGGTATCACCGCGATCGCACCGAAGCAAAGAATAAAGCTGAGATGTTATTTGGAGCGCACAGTCAAAGTCGTAAAAACTGAGCCCACAAGAACGTGACGCACGTCCGTTTTTTTTTTACATTTTTCCACATTTGGAATTTTTTTTCAGCTTCGCAGTACAGGCATATTAAAATAAATAACATTACGGGAAAGTAAAACTTGTTATGCACAAAATAAGCCACACAGGTCTCTACACGTAAAAATGAAAAAGTTATGGATTTTTAAAGGTGGAGAGCGAGAAATGAGGCCGGGGCAGAGCCTTGGTCCCCTGAAAAGCGACTCGAGTCTCCCATTGACTTCAATGGGGTCGGTATTCGAGACGAAAAGTTTCTCGATAACGAGCACCCGAGCATTTTAGTGCTCGCTCATCTCTAGTTGTCATGGCCTTCCTGGTACCTGTTAATGGCAATACCTCTTTGCATGTTATATATGTAAAGTATAATTTAAGTGGGTTTCCTGACCATTGGTTTTGCCTTGATTCTGTAACTGCATTATCCTCTTGATTCTGGCCCATATTGCGAATACTCATTAATGTTTGTATGTCTTGTCTTTGATATGGTGCAGGAAGGAAGTGTTGACCAGTTGTCCACCTACTGTTTAGGTAGGCTTGGCAATCAGGTAGGACAGCTAAGAAGGGGGTTTAACTTTGAGCTCAGAATCCGTGTCGTTCTCTACCCTGTGGTCCTCAAGTTTGCTGCTGTGAAACCCTATCCCAGAATGTGGCCAAAGAACTTAGCAAAAAAAAACAAAAAAAAATCCTGATACTTACCTATTGTGGCTCCCCCAAAGTATCATGAATGTTCTCCCTGCAGCTCCTCTACTCCTCGCTTCCAAGCAGTTTGGGCAGAGGTATGTCTATTCGCTCTTCCCGTGCCACTCACATAACGCGCCGGGTCATCGCCTAGAACATCATATGTGGTGCGTGGGCAAGCACATAGACATTCCCTCTGCCCACTCTGCCGGGAAAAGGAGGGAGAAGAGGAAGCGGAGGTGAGTACAGAGTTTATTAATGGATTTGTTAAGGGGGCTGCAGGACTTTCATTAATAAGGACTGTTGTGGACATTTCATAATGAGGGGCTCATTATTATGAAGGGAGGAGGTCTGAGGACATTTTATTGACAAGCGGAGGCTGCAATCATTTTTTGAAAGAGTAGCAGCTGCATTTCCACATTCATAAAATCCGCTGCACCAGTTTTCTGTCTGACTGCACGTCTTTTTTAATGCAAACTGTTTACACATGTATTTATAAGGTATTTGCACACATTTGTGTCACGGCTGCACTATACCAATTAATGTAGCTCCCTGTTGTAAATACAGAAAAAGGGGGCTACAGAAACATCTATTGACTGGGGTTCTATACGTGTGGTCACAAAAGGGGGGCTACAGAAAAGGGAAGGGGTTTTAAAAAAGGGCCCTTAAGAGGACTACAGAAAAGGGGCAGCTGTAGGGGAGCATTTTAGATTGGGGGCTGCGAAATGGGACTTATATGGTTTGTGGTTAGATATGTAGTATTTTTGGAGCACTGAATTTTTTTTTTTTTACCACAGACTAGGTAACGGAGTTACCCATCCTGGTGCCTGGCAAAAAAAATCCAGTCCCTGGATACAAAAGGTTGGAGACCACTGGACTAGTCCATTCAAGCCTTTTCTTACTCCATAACAGAGCCATTTCCTCTTTACTAGATCATTTCTGAAAGGACTACAGATTACGGTAGTAAACTGTCCCAATTAGCTTGCTTGCTACTTCTAGGGTTGCTGGTGATGTGTTTACGTTGTTATAAAGCCTTTCATATTCTTGAGAAAAGAAGTTGTAAAATAGTAAATGTGCATCCACACTGTAAGGCAAGCACACAAGAAATGGTGATTTTGCAGACAGAGACAACTCGCTATCAGTAAGGAGTAACAGGGTGGGTGGGGTGCTAATTAGTTGCCAGTCGAGCGCTAGTCAGGTGATGTTAGTTTTTTTCACTGCTTAATTGTAGTCATGGGGACATGTATACTCTTATTGCTTCCTTTTTCTTTTTTCATGTGACTTTTGTGTGACTTTTCGAAGTTTGCGACTTTTTAGGTGCAGAATCAAGCAGCGTACCTAAGTTAGCTGCCGCAAGGATTCAATGCAGTGTGTTTGTATTTATCTTTGTAGCCCAGATGTTTGTTCAACTTGTCGACTTTTGGGCTTGGAATTATCCAATTTTTGTGCCTAAAAAGATGCAAAAACAGAGCATGCTAGACCCGACTTACTTTTAGTAAAATACTATTTGTATTAAAAGTCGCACACCACAAAAAGTCTCAAATGTGAGACTAACAGGCAACTCATCACATGTATCACTAAGGGAATAAACGTAAGATACTTTGCATAATTATGTAGGCCAACTAGAGGAAACTTGAAAAGTGGCAGCCCAAAACTATGATACATGTGGCCCCAGGTTCTAAACTGATCATTGATCAGTGAAAAAAAACTGTGTGAAGTGTGAAAAAGCCCATTGAAAGGAATGGGTCAGTAAAGCATCGGTGAAAACTCCATGAAGCGAGGGCAGGTGAAGCCCATGAAACGCTCAGGAGATGTCAGCCTGAGTGCCTCTGGCTCATTTACATATTTTTTAAAAGTTCTTTAGTCAGGAATTCCGGAGCCTTATAACTATAAAAATAACACTGCCCACATCCCCTAGTGTAATGAGCAAGTAATTAGGACAGTCTATCACACAGTAATCTGGTGTAGATGTCCTTTAACGCATTAGGGACCGCCTACTTTGACCTTTAAAACACAATAATTTTATACTTTTTTTATTGCTCCATCTATGTAGTCATAAGCAGGTATAAATTGAATGCAGACAACCTGCCTTACTTTGTCCTGATGAACTGCTGAAAACCATTTCCACTTCTGTACACTTTCTGACAAGCTAAACAATGTTATATAATATTTGCACCTAAAGTTCTTATATCAAAGCTTATGCGCACATCAGTTTTTTTTTCTCTCAGTATAGCATCTGGGAACACAATTTTTTTTCACTGATCAATTGTTGTCAGTGTACTCAAAAATAAAAGGTTCTAAACTGAAAATTGAAAAAGCCCATTGAAAGGAATGGGTCAGTAAGCATAAGTGAAAAATCACTGAAACCAGAAGCCAAAAGAGGAGGGCACACTCCTACATCATCATGAGATTTCCCTTGCAGAAGTCAGTACAAGTACAAAAGTCCTTGTTGTGCTATCTCCTTAAGGGGTTATGCCACGAAACATATTACTTTACAAATGCAAAATTTGAGGAAAAGAAAGGTAGCACTCACCATTTTCTTAAAATTCTTCGTTAATCGTAGATCTTAAAATTGGCAGAGAAATATAATGCTTAGGAGCGTTCCAGGACGAGTCTTTTCGTGTTACTGTCACGCTTCATCTGCCTGAAACCTTTGGCGTTCACACCTGATTTTTAAATCAGGCCGCCAAAATAGCTACTACGTAGCTCGGACACACCTTCACCATAAATATATATATGTGATTGGTTAAAAACAGAATAAGGCGGAGTAACTTAGCTTCAGCTCCGCCCCTTTAATCTAGCAAGATGCATTGTCGGACCAGAAAGGAAACAGCTGTACTGCTCGCAGCCAATTATATCAGGTCTTACACGGGAGGCGGAGCCTTACTGGGCAGCATAGGCGGACTCAAATGAAACCGTTACCCGCTGTCGAACCTTGAATAGGGACGCTTGGTGTGCAGTCGGACTAGAAAGGAGACGAAAGGAGACTGAAGATATAGGAATTGACTTTGAGGGGCGTGGTTCTACTTTCGCGATTCCCTGTTTTTTACGAAAGAGGATGGGTCTATGCAGAGCAGTTGTCTAGATTAGGTATTCAGAAGCCTAGTGCTTCTTACATATCTCATACATTTACATAAATTTGGCATAAGACACAGCATAGCAGTTTGTCATATTGCATAACTTACTTGAGCATTACTTAAACACTAGGCATTGACACTCAATTATTAGATCCTATCTATATTATCATACTTATTCGCAAATAACATTTTTATCATATATGTTATATTCTAGACATACATATTTTAAGGGAGGAGGAATGGAAATGCAGGCCCGACAGCTACACGCGATGTCGATCGCTTTATACCTTTTTTTATATATGGATATTTTCTACAGGAACACTCCCATGTCATTTTTTGTTGTTTAAGCCTAGATGGCCCATCATTCTGTTCTCATGATCCATTGGGCTTCTTTTCTTAAATAATTATGTCTATCACCCCTCCGTATTAGGTATGGGAACTTGTTTCTGAACCTACAAATATCAATGATTAACATTTCTTCTGTGTTCTGTTTGTATATGTTCGATCAACGCGGTGCTCCTTTACTGCTTCTGATTGAGTGTTTTTCCCTAAACTTGTGAACATGGCTCTGGTTGTTTGGCCTGTTGGCAGCAGTGTGTCAGCTGATCTCTCAGTGTGGAGAGGAGCTGTGAGCCTGTGGAGGAATATGCAGCAGCTGGCTGAATCCTTGTGCACAGCCTTGGCCAGATAAGCTGTAGCTCAGCACGGGACACAGCTACCAACCAGGGGACGCCAGCAACCACTACAGAAGGCATAATCTCAGCAAGGCTGCAGATTTTTTTATAAATGTAAAAGCTGAAAGTACTTTTTACAATGCATTGAGCTGAATTACAGCCATGTGCTATGGTGAACCCCCCCCCTTCAACACGCAAAGGCTTCATCGCAGCTTGCTGGCGTTCCACTAATCCTTCCTCCTTAAACCAGTGACGGGTCGTGTTGGGGAGCTGCGGCGAATGGAGAGCCTCTCAGAAGACTTGGTTCACTTGGTCGACCTTGTGACCTCTTGTTATCAGTACAGTTCCGGTTCGGCACAGGGCGGTAGGGGAGGCATGGCTCTTTCTTTTCTTTCTTTTACCCCCTTTTTCAATCTTTTCCTTCCCCTTTCTTTCAATCTTTCCCTTTTTACTCCTTCTGACCCTCCACTTCCCATCTCCTTACTCTCCATCTAATCCAGAGTCACTTAAGGTAAATGATTAAAATGGTGGGCTAGTGAGGTTATTCTAGATAATTACATGTATACTGCATGATGATTTATTGAATTTCTATTGTTATGTATTTTCTCTTTCAAACTGGAATTGGTTGATACCTTATTTGTACGCCCCCCCCCCCCCCCCCCCCCCCCATATTGGGTACATTGTTGAATCCATGATTCCTTTCTCCACACAAATGTGGCCCGAAAAATCGCTGATGTGATAAAACACTATAACCCCTTAGCGAGGTACAGGGGAGTATGAAGAGGGCTCACGGGCTGAGTCCTCTTCATACAGAGGTGGGGGTTGTTGCTTATTGCAGCAAACCCCCACCGCTAATAACTGCGGTCGGTGCTTGCACCGATCGCGGCTATTACCTTTTCATTGCCGCCATCTTTATTCCGATCGCCGCGCCCCCGAACGTCATCGGGGAGTGGCGATTGGTTGCCATGGTAGCCTCGGTCTTCGTGTGACCCGAGGCTTAATGGCTTCTGCAGATTCGTTACAATGAGCCAGTGGCTCATTGTAATGAATCATGTGCAAAAATGCCATATATTGTAATACGCAAGTATTGCAGTATATGGTAGAACGATCTTACCATCTAGGGTAATGTACCCCTAGATGGTCTAAGAATTATTGAAAAAAAGTTTAAAAATAAAAAAAATTAATAAAGTATTAAAACTTCAAATCACCCCCCCTTTCATGCTAGAACTAATATAAAACATAATAAACAGTAAAAATCACAGACACTTAGTTATTTCCGCTTCCCAAATGCCCATCTATCAAATATAAAAACTTTTACGGCCGGCGGGATGGGAAATGGCGCCCAAAATGTCCGAAGATGCTGACTCTTACAACCTTTTTACATCACATAAAAATGGAATAAAAATTATCAAATGTCGCACAGACCTCAAATGGTAGCATGCAAACGTCGGCTTCATTTTGCAAAAAATGACACCTCACACAGCATTGCTTAGACCTCACCACAGCCTCACAGCTGTCTATCTGAGACCGCCTCTGTCTCATTGGGACTTCTTACTGCTGAGACCTCTTACATTCGGTCTGGATAGAGTCCTACTATAGAGGCCTCGGTAATCTATTCAATAGGGCCTCTGGCTGAAAGACATCAGCTCATGCGCATGTCACATCCTTTTCTAACCTCTGCTAACCTCTATGCTAACCGTCTGGAGCGGTGGTTCGTAAGATCTGACTCTAGGGTAGAGCTGTGAATATTAGTCTTCCAACAAAGAAAGTCGATGGGCGCGAGATCTGGGGGAGACTCTATTGGGACGGATCTTCAGTCATACGAGCGCAGATAGGTAAGCCTCTAGCTAACCTGGATTACCTCTGGAACGCTTGAGGAATCGTATACCTCTCTCTATGTTAAGACAGTCATGCTTTATCTCTGGGGGATGACGGTACATGAGTCCTCTAGGCTACTTCTAGTAGTTTGCTCCCTCCTATCACTCGGGCCGATAGAGAACGGGCCTTCTGGCTCTAGGTGTCTGAATCCCCCCTCTTGGAAGACCCCCCCATCTTGTGTCTGCAGGATTTCTAAACCTCTAAAAGGAACGGGAAGAAGAGGGGCCTCCCCCCGCGTGAGGAGACACTAATATTGAAGCAGGGCCCCCCGTCTGCCAGTGGTCTGAAAAGAGACCGCAGTGGACTAATGTGCAGAGCCTCTTAACACGGAAGTGACTTGGTCACCCCCCCCTGGTTCTCCTTCGATACTCATCATTGTGGGTAATAAGCTGCTCCTAAAGCTTTAGACGCAGTCTTGGAAGGTGAGAATCCCCCCTTCCTAACTTGGGGCAATGTGAATGGGGGCCACCCTCCTGGGGGAGCGACCTCGTTGAACAGAGGAAAAGGCTCCCTCTAAACGACAAATTCTACTAGCGACGAGGTACTGTGAGTGACACCCCTCACTGTGCTAAAGACATCTTCAAGCTGGTCGGATCGGGGAGGAGCTTGAAGACAAGGAGCTGAAGTCGCGAGAGGGATCTTTGTCTTCCGTAAAAGTACCCTCTAAGACTGGGTTTCAAACGTTAAATTGAGCGATATGGATTCCTGAGAGGAAATAGAGGGGGGGAGGACCCCAAAACTCTATAATGTATCCGGGAGTTAGAGTATCTTGGAAAACAATCTTATGTAGGGACCCCCGTCTCTAAACAGAGTCCGCCCCAACTCATCGTGGTTCTGCTCCATCGCCTCCTTGGTTCGGTATGTGCTGCTACCTGTGCGCCACATTCATGAAAAGTTATTAGCTTCAGAATAGGGCAAAAATTTTTTTTCTTTGTTGGTACACATTCGTTAAATTTTTTAAATGTATTCAAACACAATAAACCTATACTAAATTTGGTATCACCGCGATCGCAAGCCGAAGAAAGAATAAATCTGCAATAGCTGAGGTGTTATTTGGAGCGCACAGTCAAAGTCGTAAAAACTGAGCCCACAAGAACGTGACGCACATCCGTTTTTTTTTACATTTTTCCACATTTGGAATTTTTTTTCAGCTTCGCAGTACAGGCATATTAAAATAAATAACATTACGGGAAAGTAAAACTTGTTATGCACAAAATAAGCCACACAGGTCTCTACACGTAAAAATGAAAAAGTTATGGATTTTTAAAGGTGGAGAGCGAGAAATGAGGGAAAAAACCCTGCGTCCTTAAGGGGTTAAGGATGCGTTCACAGGATGCATTGCATCACGTTTTTTGTTGCGTTTTTGATGTATTCTAAAGGCTTGAATAGTAATCACATGCTGAGGTTATATTGCGTTTTAGAAAATGCAGTGTTAACGCAATGTAACCTTAGCATGGGATCAAGGCTGAAGATGTCTGCAAAAAAAAAAAAAATGCCATTTGTGTTCAGACAGTTTTTTTTCACTGATTCTGGGGAACCAGGTGTTTCTCCTTCTAATTAATGTAAACTTTCAGTTTTTAGTGCCAACATGAAGGAAAACTGTTGAGCCAATGCCATTTGGAGGTGAAAGAAACAGATGCAGATACAATACTGATACAGTATTTTTAGAGTTTATCAAGGTAAGCCATATTTAGAGTTTATACTCTTGAAAACGCTACAGTTACAGACAGATGTATAGAAAATTTATTCTAAACATTGTGAAAAACTATGGAGGGCATATTTTCTAGTGGACGTCTATGTGTCTGACTGGCTGGTTTCCGACAGTTTGATTCATAGCACGATGTATGCGTAGTGTTAAATTACTTATGAAAAAAAAAAACTTGAGGTAAAAATCCCACACAGACCAGACTGCAATTTGTAAACCAGTAACCTGCAGGCTGCTGACAGATTGCAATTGGCAGCATTAATATATGAAATTATGCAGGAGAGACTTTCAGTCCCAAATATTCAGGGCACAGCTGTGCAAGCACCAACCTTACAATACCCCTCCACACATGCAACCCTACAACCCTGCAAGTTGCAGCCTTGCTTTCTCCAACCTAAGCAGTACGAAGTTGCTCAAAATTGTGGCTAATTTTAAGTTACTGGGCTCCAATGTTCAATGTATATCAGCGCCAACTACAACGTATAATTTTGAGTACTTTAAAATTTCAAGAATTTCAAGGGCTTGTACCCGTTTACTCGATAATAAGCTCCCGATATAAGTCTAGACCCCTAATTTACCGACAAAAAACTGGGAACCATTGACTGTCGAGATAAGCCGCAGGTGGGAAATGCATTGCTCACAGACCACCCCCACAGTATATACCAACCAGCCAGTCCCCCCACGTATAATACAGCCCAGCCATCCCCCAGTAGTATACCACAGAGCCCAGCCAGCCCCCATTATTATATCAGCCCATCCAGCCCCCAGTAGTATCCAGCCCCAGCCAGCCCCCATTCTTATAACACCCAGCCAGCCCCCAGTAAATTAATTCAGCCAGCCAGCCAGCCCCCAGTAGTACGCCCCAGCCTGCCCGCCGTAGTATACTCCCAGCGGGCCGCTCTGCCATGAGGCGAGTTGAAGGTGCCCGCCTACAGGCGGCAGCATAGCGACCCCATTTAAAAGCGACTTTTGCCCTGGTAGCCACAACGGACTTTCCAATGGCTGGCAGGTCCGTGCCACCTATAACATAAATTACAATCGCCCGCCTTAAGGCGTGTGTAATTTATAGGCAGAGCGTGCAGCACCTTCCGCCTGTGTCACCGCTCTGCAAGGACCCGGTCGGGCGTGATTACTTCCCTTCCCTGTGCCGACCTGTGTCCCCTTACAGAGGCTGCTGGCTGGAGAGATAGCGGATGCGTGGGAGCACTAGATGGTTAGTGCAGCAGGGGAAATCGCAGATTCTTCCTTCATCCCTCCTCTCATAACGATCTTGTGTCCTCAGGACACAGATTCTTATGAGACCTGTAGTGACTTGCTTTCCCTCAGCATTTGCTTCACAATCACCCACCGGGAGTAGAATACTTCCCGGAGGGTGAAGTGCTGAAGGACCTTATGATGAATGTAATGGTCACATGACCTCCTGGGAAAGCAGTACACACACGAGAGCTGCCGAGTGAGGTGTGCTGGGAGACTGACCCACGGGGCCAGGAAACCATGGGGGGCTGTGTGAGCGCACTCTTACGGTGGGGGCTGTGTGTGTGAAGCACAATTACTTACATGGGGGGGCTGTGTGTGTGAAGCCCTGACTTACTGGGGGGGGGGTGTGTGGAGGCCACATTATTTACTGTCGGTGTGCTTTGGTGAGGCACATTACTACTTGACGGGGGGCTGTGTAAGGCGACAGTATTTACTGGGGGCTGTGTGAGGCCACATTACTTCACTGGGGGGCTGTGTGTTGAAGCACATTACTTACTGGGGGGCTGTGTGATGCACATTATTACTGGGGGGGCTGTGTGAGCACATTACTTACTGGGGCTGTGTGTGAGGCACATTAGACTTACTGGGGGGTCTGTGTGTGATGCACATTACTTACCTGGGGGGCTGTGTGTGAGGCACATTACTTACTGGGGGGCTGTGTGTAGGCACATTACTTACTGGGGGACTGGTGTGAGGTCACATTCTTACTACTTACCTAACTGGTGGGCTGTGGTTGGGCACATTACTACTGGGGCTGTGGTGTGGGCACATTACTGTCTGGGGGGCTGTGTGAGGCACTTACTTTACTTCGGGGGCTGTGTTAGGCACATTCTTTTCTGGGGGGCTGTGTGAGGCACATTATTTCCTGGGGCTGTGTGCAGGCACATTACTTACGGGGGGGTTCGACTGTGTGAGCACATTACTTCCTGGGGGCTGTGTGTGGGCACATTAACTTAACTGGGGGTCTGTGTTATGCCCATTACTTACTGGGGGCTGTTGTGAGACATTACTTATCTCTGGGGGCTGTGTGAGGACATTACTTTACTGGGGGTTGTGTAGTCACATTAACTTACTTGTTGAGCATTGTGGTCGAGGACATTACTTACTTCTTACTGGGGGGCTGTGGTAGGCCCCCATTACGTCACTGGATAGAGCTGTTGTGAAGGCAATGACCTTAACTACTGGGGGGTTGGTTGGCACTTACTTATACTGTGGGGGTTGTGTGGGCACATTACTACTGGGGGCTGTGTGAGGCACCGTACTTACCTTGGCGGTACGAGTGGGGTGCTGTGTGAGGCAATTACTTACTGGGGAGCTGTGTAGTGCAACATTAATTACTACCTGGGGGACTTTGTGTGAGGACATTACTCTTAGTGGTGGGGCTGATGTGTTGACAATTACTTACTGGGGGGCTGTGTGTGGGCACATTACTTAACTGGTGAGCTGTGTGGGGGACATTACTGGGGGGCTGTGTAGTGGCACAGTCTTTTATTGGGGTCTGTGTGTGGGCACATCACTTAGAGTGGGTGGCTGTTGGTGGGGCACTCCTTAGTGGGAGAAAGTGGGAGCTGTGCTGTGTCACATTAATATTGGGTGCTGTGTTTGGGCACACTTACTTAGTTTTTTTCTGTTTGTGTGTGTGTTCACATTACTTCGTGGGGGACTGTGTGTGGGCACTTACTTTAGTGGGGTGCTTTTTTTTGCCATTACTTACTTGGTGGGTTAATGCTGTGGGGTAAATTAACCTGGTAGGCTTTTGACACAAATTACCTTGGGGTTATGGGGGAAATTTTGGGGGTTTTGTATGGAGGCATTAATCTGGGGTAGATTGTGTGTGGTGCCATTATCAGCTAATACTTGATACAGGTTGGTGGGAGCTGAAGACTGTGAGCGCGGGGGGGGTTGGGTCTGTCAGGCTGTGTATACAGGGGGTAGAATAAAGGCTGTGTATAGCATGGGTAGGGAGAGGCTGTATATAAATGTAGAGATGAAGACTATGGATACTCGGCTGTTTCATTAGTTGGGGAGAGGCAACTTAGGGCCCTAATTTTTGAAATTCTATAGGGGTTGCACCACTCCTATTGCCTTATGACATGGGTCCACATTTTGACTAACGATTTTTATCCTTGATTAGTTTTGTCATATAATCATGTTTTTGTGAGGATAATAGATATTGAATCACAATATCCATTATACTGTGACTGTGGTACATTTTTATGGAGGCGCTAATACGGGAGGTGTGCTGCATGGGGGGTCAGTTGCAAGACATTTCTTCTGTGAATGCGGAGGAAACCAGGCCAGAAAGCGCGTAAGAAAGTACCCCTTATACTCTACATGGGGGTCCCGGTGTAGTAAGGGCACCTGGTAAGGTACTAGAGGTCTACCTAATTCTCTGTGAACTATGACTGCTATTGGTTAGGTAGGCATCATAAGGTGCAAAACCCGGCTACATATTGTTCACTTGCACGTGTACTCGGGGTGGTGGGGGGGCGCAACTTTAAAAATTGCGCCATCAGGCAGCAAAAAGGCTGAGAAGGCGGCCCTGCAGGCCCAGCCTGGTCCCCCACTTACGTAATACAAACCAGCCTGCCCCCCAGCTATATACTATCACAGCCAGCCACCCATAGTAACACAACAGCCGTCCCCAAGGAGCATGATGACGGCCACTAGCTCTCAGCCCCCGTAGTATACAACCAGCACAGCCTGCCCAGTAGTATTTACCAGCCAAGCCTGCCCCCGGTATCTGAACCAAAGCTATCAGTCCAGCCACCTCAGTCGTATTACCGCACAACACGCCGTCTGCCCCCAGTAGTATAACCATCAACAGCCTGCCCCCCGGTATAACAGCACAAGGGGCCGTGCCCCCCCACCCATTATTATAAGCCCGCTGCCCCCAGTATGATAGAGCCGTGCCCCCAGTGAGTATAGAGCCCGTGCCCCCCAGTATATATTCAGCCGGTTCCATCTCCCAGTTAATACAGCCTCACGTAGCCCCCAGCAGAATAAAAAAATAAAGTTATTTACTCAACGCAGTCGCGTCCCACATGCGCAGCGCTGCTCGCCGACCGATGGTCAGTGCGCGCTCCTATTCTTGCTTCATCTTGCTGGGCGCCGTCTTGTTCTTCCGTGGCGCGCCTATTTCTCAACGCGCCGCTGCTGAAGGTCATACTACTTCCGCCCGAGTCCTATGCCCCTGCGAGAAGAGCATGGCGTCACCCATCACGCTGAAGGAAAAGAAACATCCGGTACAGCCGAATAGGAGCCAGCATACATCGAGGACAGCAGCGCTGCCATCGGGGCCACCGAGTTGTGATGTATTGTAGTTTTCTATTATTTTTTTAGTCATTTTATCAAGCAGTATTCGACTCGTGGTATATAAGCCGAGGGAACGTTTTCAGTCACTTTTTTGTGGCTGAAACCCTCTGCTTATACATGATATTATACGGTAATTCATATAGGCCAACACCAATGTAGAATTTGAGTACTTTAAATTTCAAGAATTTCAAGGGCTTGTAATCAACATACATTCACTACAAGCACCAATGTGTAGATTGGAACCCATTTCCAACAAAACCCACCTATTGGGTGTAGTGTGTGTGTGTTTACTCTTGTTGAGGGTAATTTGGCGTTTGCACTGCTAGCAAGGATAAAATCTACCATGCCATAACTGAATAAATATTCCCTAACTGTACTCCAAATCAAAAGATCAATTATTTTTTTGGAGAATTATACTTTTGGCGTCGTAATAGCTTGTAATTTTGGGAATGGCAGACTGGTGAAGTTACTTTACAATAGATAGGGAGTTATATAGTTCTATGGCCTAATAATTAGTGGGTCCGTACCGAGTGGCCGGCTGCTACCACTATAGAATATAATGCCTCTGTCCATACCTATTCCGCAACCCGGTACAGGAAGCCAACCGGGACTTACCACAGGCCGCTGACAGGAAGCCTGGTAATGGTTCATGTGGAATGTGTAAGACTACCTATACCACTACTAGCAAGTCATTCATGAAGCTGCCAAGGCATTTCTTTAATCGGGCAAAGCCTAGGCTTTGGAACCTGAAAACCTGATAAAAATCACATTCCTTGTGACCGGCGGGTCCCCTTAAATATTACTGATAATGTCTGCATGTAAGCACCGGTTCAACCTCAGTAACAGCTTTGCAGTTTCCCGCATCAGTACAGCACTATCACACTAAAAGCACCGTTCAGTTCCGCACTGTCCCAGCAACATGTTAGAGGTGTCACTGGCTCAGTACAGTTTTTTCAAACGTCCGCAACATCTTATTGCTTATTTTTGGCATTTTTAACTTTTTCCACAAGAGTATAGGGATGAGCGACATACTCAGCCGAGCATATGATGCTCGTAATCGTTGCATTAGCGTACTTGAAAAACTGCTCGTCTTGGCGGCTTACGTAAACGAAGACTTCGCCCGCTTAATCGAGAAAATGCAGCTCACCCCCCGCCGTTTTGCTTTTTGTGGCGGCCAAAAAAGACCATCACAGCCAGGAGAACTCTGCCTCCACCCAGCCTGACGTGGTACCCTTACCGCTATAGCAGGGTTGGCTGGCCAGATCAGGTGACCCTTGGATACGACAGAGCCGCTGCCCACCCCGGCCCGGCTGTCCACCACCTCGCTCCGTATTCTTCTTCTTTGATCTTGATGCCGCTATGGAGAGAGCTTGCTAGCTGTTCACCGAAAGAAAAAAGCGTTAGGGTGTATCTATTCGCCTTACTGTTAGGCAGAGTGAGTCTCCAAGCACCCCACAGCCTTCTTAGGGCTCCATAAAGTTATACTTTTTGTATTTTATTGCACATCAGCCGCTAGCTACCATAATTGTGAGGAATTTTGCAGGGGAGGCCTTGGGCTACCGGTTGTGGTTTAGCTCTTAGTGACAAAGCACAATATCCCACACTCAAACACCACAGTGGGAAATTCTTACTAGGAGGCTTTGATTTCAAATTAGGCCAGTCTAACCATTTACTTTTTATTTACGTTTAGTTTTTTAATCACTCAGTGTCATCTCATCTTTGCAAGTAGTGTGCCTTTCATACTTGGCTAGAAATAGCCTAGGAACGAATCCAAACGGTCTTTACTTACTCCATTCAAGTCAACGTTATATATAGTTGATTTTCTGGATTGACTTCATGTTGGCTGTACTTGCATGACAAGGTATATCAGAACAGATTAGTGTAACTAACTGTTGTGTGTCTGTAAAAAGTTGGTCCCCCCCCCCCCCCCCCCGCCGCCTCAGCTCTGACAATCCCTTTAAGTAGGGATGGCAGTCTATTTGTTATCAGCTTATAGTCAGTGGAGCCAGGTTTAGTTGGCTTAGGGGTACATTTGGGTGGTTTTGTTCACACGCTGCATTTGAATTACATTTAGGAAGGAATGTCTCCTGATCGCATGTGTACAATGCAAAATACATGTTGCACATTTCTGATCCTGATCATTTTAGTGTAAATAAAGATGCGATTGGAAGAAACTCCTCCCCACTGTGTTGAAATTGCGTAAATCAAATGCATTGTGTGAATGCAGTCTGAAACAGTTTTTTAATATAATGCTAGCAGGGCCGCTTCTGCCATGAGGCGAGGTGAAGTCCCCGCCTCAGGCGGCAGATAGCGGACCCCATTTAAAAGCGGCATTTTGCCGCTGGTAGCACGGACTTGCCAATGGCTGGCAGGTCCGTGCCACCTGTAAAATAAATTACATCGCCGCCTTCAAGGCGGTGATGTAATTTATAGGCAGAGCGGTGCAGCACATCGCGCCTGTGTGCACCGCTCTGCAGGACACAGGTCGGCGTGATGACGTCACCACGTGCCCGTGCCGACCTGTGTCCCTTCACAGAGGGCTGCTGGCTGGAGGAGATGAGGGAGCTGCGTGGGAGCACGGAATGGTGAGTGCAGTAGGGGGATCGCTAGATCTTCCTTCCCTCTCTCATAACGATCTGTGTCCTCAGGACACAGATCGTTATGAGACCATGTACAGTTTATGTTGGGAATAGTTTGTTCAGTCATGTTGTGAGGATAATATATTTTGGAATCACAATCTATTATACTGTAAGTGACTGTGGTATTTTTAGGGGCGCAATGGGGAGTTGTGCTGCATGGAGTTGAAGACATTTCTTTGTGAATTCGGAGGAAAACCAAGGCCGGAAGAAAGCGTAAAGAAGTACCCTTCCGGATGGAGTAGATGGTCATCTGTAAGGTACTAGAGGTCACTAATATCTGTGACTAATGACTACTAGTGTGTAAGGTAGTTAAAAAATAATAAACTTATATACTCACCCTCCGGTGAGTATATAAGTTTATTATTTTTTTAGTCAATTTTAGTCAGTATTGACTCGTGTATAAGCCGAGGGGACGTTTTTCAGCACATTTTTTGTGCTGAAACACTCGGCTTATACATGAGTATATACGGTATATCAGCGCCAACTACAATGTATAATTTTGAGTACTTTAAAATTTCAAGAATTTCAAGGGCTTGTAGTATAATTTTGAGTACTTTAAAATTTCAAGAATTTCAAGGGCTTGTATCAACATACATCACTACCATGCACCAGATGTAGTAGGATTGGACCCATTTACATCACCTATGTGGTGTAGTTTTGTGATTTACTCTGTTGATGTATTTGGCGTTGCACTGCTAGCAAGAAGCTACATGCCCATACTGATAAATATTCCCTAATGTCTCCAAACAAAATCAATTTTTTTGGAGAATATACTTTTGCGTCTGTAATGCTTGTAATTTGGAAATGGCAGTGTGAGGGTTATTTACAATAGATAGGGAGTTATGATTGTTCTTATGGCTAATAATGAGTGGGTCCGTACCGAGGGGCGGCTGCTACCACTATAGATATGCCTCTGTCCATACCGATTCCGCACCCACAAGGAACCAACCGGGACTTACCACATGCCGCTGACAGGAAGCCTGGTAATGTGAATGAATGTGTAAACTATATAAACTACTGAAGTCATTCAGGAAGCTGACAAAGGCATTTTTTAAATCGGCAAAGCCTAGGCTATTGGAACCTGAAACCGGATAAAAATCACATTCCTTGTGACGGGTCCCCTTAAATTACTGATAGGCTGCTGTAGAGCAGGTTCAACCTCAGTACAGTTTGCAGTTCCAGCATCATACAGCACTATCCTAAAAGCACAGTGCAGTTCCAGCACTGTCCAGCAACATATTAGAGGTGCAGTCTCAGTACAGTTTTCAAGTCCAGCAATATCTTATTGCTTATTGTGCATTTTTAACTTTTTAAACATGAGTACATTACAATAAAGCTACTTGATGTTTTGATTAAGCAGGCTGAGACAGGGGCTTGGATTGGCGAAAGCTCACCTGGCAGCGGAGCGCCAGCTCCATGCGCATCATGCGCTTCTTGCGCATCTGTTTACATTCCCCTCACCCGCCATATCCCAAACTTATAAGAACGCTACTACACTTGATCTTATACAAAAGGTTCTTAGAAGTGATGTTTGGGGAGTAGCCTAGAGACAGGGGCTTGGATTGGCGAAAGCTTGCCTGGCAGCGGAGCGCCAGCTCCATCTCAAGATCCAACTAACATAGTTTTAGCTGCAGCACTTTTAATCTACTACTAGTTCACTGCCTCCATACATGGTCCCCTTATCAATGAGTACATTACAATAAAGCTACTTGATGTTTTGATTAAGCAGGCTATGTTTTGTTTGTGAGCATTTCCACTATACAGAAAATAATAAGACCTATACAGGTCTTTCAGCAATTCAAATTCTTGTATAAAACTCTTCCTTTATTTCATCATATTAAAAATAGAAATACATCCGATATGTGCATATCGACCTACGCGTTTCAAGCCTTTTGTATGCGGCTCTTAGACCATGACTAAGAGCCGCATACAAAAGGCTTGAAACGCATAGGTCGATACACATATATCAGATGTATTTCTATTTTTAATACACAGAAATAAAGGAAGAGTTTTATACAAGAACTTGGAGTACTGGAAGGCCTTCACATTTTTTTGTACAAGGCGGTGGATTCTTTTCCCCACTCTCCTCCGTGCACCATCAACAACAGGTGGATACAAACCTGATGTTTGCATGATGTCTGGGTGAGTTGACTTTAACCCCTTACCGACATGTGACGTATTAGTACGTCACATGCCGGGTCCCGATGCATGGAGAGGGCTCGCAGGCCGAGAGCCCTCTCCATAGCCGGTAAGACTTTGCTGAATATTGCAACAAATGCTTACCAGCACCGATCGCGGGTGTCTTCCTGTTGATCGCCGCCGATGACCCGATGCTACTTTGGCTTAACCCATGCATTTCAATGTGCTATCAGCACATTGTAATGTATGAGGAGTAAAATCCCCATATACTGCCATACTGTAGTATGGCAGTATATGATAGGATTGTACAGACACCCTAGGGTTAAAGTACCCTAGGGAGTCTGAAAAATAGTAAAAATAAAAAAAGTAAAAAAAACTAAATTATAATAAAAAACCCTAAACATTCAAATCACCCCCATTTCCCTAGAACTAAAATTAATATAAATAAACAGTAAAAATCATAAACACATTAGGTATCGCCGCGTCTGAAAATGCCTGATCTATCAAAATATGATAACTTTTTTTCACTGCGTTTAACGTTTGCGTTCCCCATAACGGAAAATCGTGCCCAAATTAAAAAATTGCACTTTTTTGCCATTTAAAAAAAAATTTAAAATCCTATAAAAAGTGATCAAAAGGTCGCACAGTCCAAAAAATTATAACATTTTAAATGCCATCAAAATACGCAAAAAAAGACACCACCCAAAAAGTTATTAGCCCCAGAAGATTGCAAAATCCCCCCAACAATGTTTGTACAAGAGGTTTTAATTTTTTTTAATGTATGAAAACATTATAAAAACCTATATAAATTTGTTATCCCCATAATCGTACCGACCCAAAGAATTAAATAAGACTTGTCATTTGGGGCGTACAGTGAAATCGTAAAAATCCAAGACCACAAGAATACGGCACAAATGCATTTTTTACCAATTCACTACCATTGGAATTTTTTCCGCTTCCCAGTACCACGGCAGGGAATATTAAATACCACCAATTGAAGTAATTTGTACGCAGAAATGAAAGAAATGCCATCACACAAGTCTGTACAGTGGAAAAAAATAAAAAAGTTACAGATTTTGGAATGTGGTGGGAGGAAAAAAAATGAAAACTCAAAAACGAGAAAAAGGGCCTTGGGCTCCCTTTCTTTGCGCGACGGGCACCAGGTCTGTCG